>APFE030221696.1:0-78991 GCA_000404065.3 Pinus taeda
TAGTGCAGTTCCTCCAAGGCGAATGCTAGCCAGCTGAATCTTTCTCCTTTCTGAATCAATGTTCTACACCCTGCAATATACATCAATCTATCTAATCCAATTATCTAGCTTTTTTACATTTAGTTCTCCATCATAAATTGGCAAATCAAACTTTACATCTAATTTAATCAAAGAAGTTTTCTTCCTTTTCTTATCAGGGCTAGGAGATGAGGATGATGAAGGTGATGGTGGAGGAGATGATGGAGGAGGCTTTTCTCCTTTCCATTTGCCCTCTGTAGGGGCATCTAGAGAAGGTTCCTCTACTCCTTTGTCTTGTTTGGGTGTTGAAGTGCTTTCACTTCGACCCTTCTTGAATTCCCGATACATCTCTTCCACCATGGCTCGCATGGCCATAAAAATATCCATGAACTAAGATTCTGATTCCAATGGAGTTTCTTCTACCATTCTCCTCTAAGGATAGACTCTTGCAATCTCTGGATTAGCCTCAACAAGTTTTCCTTCTCCTAGTTTGAGCTTTGACCTAGTTAGCATTCAAAAATCTAGCACAAGCTTGTCTAACCTTAACAAAACCAAAACCAAAATATCTGATACCACTTGATCTAAAAATGAGATCTTAGATTAATATTAAGGTATTACAGACTCATGTGCAGGATTTTCCTATATTACTTAGTGCAACAGATCGAAAAGATTGCGAATAATATAGGCAATGAGTAGTTAGAGAAACATAACAAACACACACACATAACACAACAAATAATCAAGGAGTTCACTCAAAACTCTTGGACTACGTCTCCTGGTCCAGCTTTCAGTGGTGACCTGTCTATTATGTCTTCAAGAGCATATTTTTTACAAATGTGAGCTCAAATTGAGTCTCAACACAACAGGAACAAACAACAGGGTTGTGCTTGAATCCCTGAAGTCTTTCTGAGTACACAAACTCGCCCTCTCACTCTCTATCTCTATTTTCTTTCTCTCTCAGCACTACATGCCTCTGTCTCTATCATTCATGGCTTTTAAGCCAATCGACACATGTTTGTTCGTTTTTCCCCTTTTGGGCTTTCTAGCTGCTAACCTCTTTCTGCTCAAATCGCCTCTGAGCATTAAACAATCATTGTTAAACATCTCCAGGTATGGTGGCCACCTGTTTTGCAAAGAAAGGGACCATCGGCACATTGAAATCCCAAAAATAGCATTTCTCTGTTTACATAGAGAAATACACAGGAACGCTGTAAAATCCGCCAAACTACCGTTTATCGGACTTCAAATATTATCAATTTTGCCCTATACTCCATCAGATCTGCCTTTATATCACTATCGCAAGTCGCTAGTCATGGTTTCCTTCGTATTTGCATTTATAGCGAGAAACCTCCAGATACACAGTAAACCTGACAAAATGGCATGTTACATATCCCTTTTGGGTCTGGGTCGTTGATCTACGCGCTTGATCAATGACTCTCATTTAATCATGCTAATCTCTATCGTAATTCCCATAAGGCCTCCTCTGATTGACTCCATTTGCGGCCTCCAATTGCGATATGCCAATTAGATCTAGACTGTTGATTAGCCAGATCTAGTAGCTCCTGTGCATTGTTGTTTTAGCCTTCGATAGGCTTTGTTTTCACCATTTATGCGTGTTTTTCACATCTGATAGTGTTTTCTGCCATTCTTGAAGGTTTATCCTTTGCGATAGTGTTTAAGTATTGAAAGACTTAGAGGGTTTTAAGATCCATTTTGGATCACCGAGGTATGTAAGTGGGTTGCTAGAAAGATCACTCAACCTCCCACAATTCCCAATGGTGGATATTCTCCATCAATTATACAAGTGTAATATGCAAGTAATTCCTTTAGGCTTTCTCCAAGTGTTACAAGTAGGCCTTCAAGGTACATATATAATATCACAATTCAAATGTTGTCCATCAAATCCATTTTATCGTCACATCTCACAAGGTCAGCTTAAGCATCTTACATGATGTTTCAGGTTATCCTCTTAAGCGTAATATGCAAGTAATTCCTTTAGGCTTTCTCCAAGTGTTACAAGTAGGCCTTCAAGGTACATATATAATATCACAATTCAAATGTTGTCCATCAAATCCATTTATCGTCACATCTCACAAGGTCAGCTTAAGCATCTTACATGATGTTTCAGGTTAGCCTCTTAAGCATACAAATGATCATTGGCCATATGTATATATAAATCTTGACATCTTCCATAATATCAATCTTTTCTGCTCTTGTGTTGTTTGGTATACTGCAGCAAGCCTCTATTTATTTTGATGAGACCAATGTATCTGAACACGAATACTCCCGTCTCTTGGTAGATTGAACCTTACGAGAGTTGATCAAACCTCTTTATGAATTACAAGTCTTGTATTGTAGTGAAGTCTTATATACATGTTCATACCTTGAGGGTCATATTCTTTTCTAAACATATATGTATATTAGCTTAACAAGTTTTAGAACAACTCATATTTTAACATTTGTTGGGCTCAAGGAAAGTACTTAGCTACGCTTCATCATATCATTCTCAAATGATGCTCAGTACATGCCACCATGACTCCAAAACTGTTGGCCTTATAGTGTCACTACAAGTCTGAATATGCACTAATTATACTTCCCCCTATCACTGATTCGTTTGGGCCCCTACAATCAGAGAGGGTGTGTCTTTGAAAAACAACTGGTCTTCTCATGTTTTACTGAAAACAAAAATGTCATCTAAATATACAATTACAAAATCATCAATAAAAGGTCTGAGTACATCATTCATAACTCTCATGAAAGTGGCAGGAGCATCTGTTAAGCCAAAAGGCATAACCAGTCATTCATATAGCCCTTGCTTTGTCTTGAAAGCAGTCTTCCATGCATCCCGTTCTGCAACTCTGACCTAATGATAGCCACTACGCAAGTCTAACTTGGAAAAGTAAACTGCTTCTTTTAACTGATCTAATAGATCATCAATGCGAGGAAGAGGATAATGATTCTTGATCATTATTTCATTTAGTTCTCTATAATCAATGCACATCCTCCACGAACCATCTTTCATTCTCACCAGTACGATTGGAGATCCACATGGTGATGTGCTTGGTCTTATGAACCCTTTATCGAGCATCTCTTGTACCTACTTATTTATCTCTGCATTCTCTAAAGAAAATAACCTTTTATACATGTGGTTGTGAATATTCTTTCGTCACCTGAGTTTGACCCCATGTCTTTCTGAATAGCAACAATATTCTTCTTCTTCTTAGCACCGAACTTATTAGGTTTCAACTCCGGATGCAAAGACCAACAGTGTGCATCATCGTTTCCGTCCTTCTTGCAATGAGTGCATGAAGTTTTGTCCTTTTGTACATCGTTTGTCTTCCTGTCCTTCCATTTCAGCTTCTTCTTTTCCTTGTTCTTGCTTGCAGAGAGTTTTGATGATCCCCCAACCTCTGGGTTCACATTGTTGCCTCTAGCTTCTAGATGTGTAGCCTGAACTGAAACATCATCTAGGCTAGTGGGACTAAACATGAGAATGGTGTGCTTCAAATAGATATGCAAACCACCTATATACTTCAACAAAGTTTCAGGCGAGTCTAGAGATATGCCTAGGTTTAAAGCTCTTTTTCTAAATTCCTGGGTATAACGTTGTACACTTTGGCCCTTTAATTGGCAAAGAGTTTGCCAACTCATCATTTCTTGCTGCATGTAAGCTAGATGATAGAATTGGTTTTTGATGACAGAAACAAATTCATTCCAGATAGAATGAATTTTAACATGTCTTTTCAGATCAGTTTGTGTTTTGCCTTCCCACCACACTAGTGCAGTTCCTCCAAGGTGAATGCTAGCTAATTGAATCCTTCTCCTTTCTGAATTAATGTTCTGCATCGTGCAATATACATCAATCTATCTAATCCAATTATCTAGCTTTTCTACATTTAGTTTTCCATCATAAATTGGCAAATCAAACTTTATATCTAATTTAATCAAAGAAGTTTTCTTCTTTTTCTTATTAGGGCTAGGAGAAGAGGATGATGAAGGTGATGGTGGGGGAGATGATGGAGGAGTCTTTCCCCTTTCCCTTTGCCCTCTGGAGGGGTATCTAGAGAAGGCTCCTATGCTCCTCTGTCTTCTTTGGGTCTTGAAGTGCTTTCAGCTCGACCCTTCTTAAATTCCGATACATCTCTTCCACCATGGCTCACATGGCCATAAAACCATCCATGAACTAAGATTTTGATTCCAATGGAGTTTCTTATGCCATTCTCCTCCAAGGATAGACTCTTCCAATCTCTGGATTAGCCTCAACAATTTTTCCTTCTCCTAGTTTGATCTTTGACCTAGTTAGCATTCAAAAATCCAGCACAAGCTTGTCTAACCTTCACAAAACCAAAACCAAAATATTTGATACCACTTGATCTAAAAATGAGATCTTAGATTAATATTAAGTTATTACAGACTCATATGCAGGATTTTCCTATATTACTTAGTGCAATGGATCGAAAAGATTGTGAATAATATAGACAATGAGTAGTTAGAGAAACATAATAAACACACACACATAACACAACAAATAATCAAGGAGTTCACTCAAAACTTGTTGGGCTACATCTCCTGGTCTAGCCTTCAGTGGTGACCTCTCTATTATGTCTTTAAGAGCAGAGTATTTACAAATGTGAGCTCAAATTGAGTCTCAACACAACATGAACAAACAACAAGGTTATGCTTGAATCCCTAAAGTCTTTTGAGTACACAGACTCGCCCTTTCGCTCTTTGTCTCTGTTTTCTCTCTGTCTCAGCACTGCATCCCTCTTTCTCTGTCATTCATGGATTTAAGCCAATCGGAACTTGTCTATTCATTTTCCCCTTTTGCGCTTTCTAGCTCCCAGCCTCTGTCTGCTCAAATCCCGTTTGAGCATTAAATAATCATTGTTAAATGTCTCTAGGTATGGTGGCTGCCTATTTTGCAACGGAAGGGACCATCTGCATATTGAAATCCCCAAAATAGCATTTCTCTATTTACATAGAGAAATACATAGAAGCGTTATAAAATCTGCCAAACTACCATTTATCATACTTTAAATATTATCAATTCCACCCTAGACTCCATCGGGTCCGCCTTCATATTGCTATCGCAAGTCGCTAGTCGTGGTTTCCTTCATATTTGGGTTTATAGTGAGAAACCACCAAATACATAGAAAACCATGACAAAATGGCTTCATATCGAACTTCAAATATTATCACATCGCATTCATAAACCCTTTCGAGTCTGGCCATATCACATATTACATATCCCTTTTGACATCTGATTGCTGATTGCGCCAATTGGCCTTATCGGTGCATCGTTATCGCATAGTCGCTGGCCTCTTGGAATCACCCCATACACAGTTGTGATGCGATGTTGCGATGCGACATATCGCAATCGCATATCACCAATCCTTCAAACTGCAGGTAAGTCCTTCTTTATGTATATTAGGAATGCGATAGCGTGGGAAAATATGGGCCGTTGATCTACACGCTTGATCAACGACTCTCGTTTAATCGCGCTAATCTCTATCGCGATTCCCATCAAGCCAACTCTGATTGACTCCACTTGCTGCCTCCGATTGTTATATGCCGATTAGATCTAGACTGTTGATCGCCCAAATCTAATGGCTCCTGTACATTGTTTTAGCCTTCGATGGGCTCTGTTTTCACCATTTCTACATGTTTTTCTCATTTGATAGTGTTTTCCGCCATTCTTGAAGGTTTATCCTTTGCGATGGTGTTTAAGTATTGGAAGACTTAGAGGGTTTTAGGATCCATTTTGGATCACCAAGGTATGTAAGTGGGTTGCTAGAAAGATCACTCAACCTCCCAGAATTTCCCCATGGTGGATATTGTCCATCAGTTATACAAGCGTAATATGCAAGTAAATCCTTTAGGCTTTCTCCAAGTGTTACAAGTAGGGCTTCAAGGTACAATATATAATATCACAATTCAAATGTTGTCCATCAAATCCATTTTATCATCACATCTCACAAAGTCAGCTTAAGCATCTTACATGATGTTTTAGGTTAGCCTCTTAAGCATACAAATGATCATTGGCCATATGTATATATAAATCTTGACATGTTCCATAATATCAATCTTTTCTGCTCTTGTGTTGTTTGGTATACTGCAGCAAGCCTCTATCTATTTTGATGAGACCAATGTATCTGAACATGAATACTCCCATCTCTTGGTAGACTGAACGTTACGAGAGTTGATCAAACCTCTTTATGAATTACAAGTCTTATATTGTAGTGAAGGCTTATATACATGTTCATACCTTGAGGGTCATCTTCTTTTCTAAACATATATGTATATTAGCTTAACAAGATTCAGAAAAACTCATATTTTAACATTTGTTGGGCTCGAGGAAAGTACTTAGCTACGCTTCATCATATCATTCTCAAATGATGCTCAGTACATGCCACCATGACTCCCAACCTGTTGGCCTTATAATGTCACTACAAGTCTGAATATGCACTAGTTATACTTCCCCCTGTCACTAATTCGTTTGGGCCCCTACAATCAGAGAGGGTGTGTCTTTGAAAAAGATTATAATTCAAATCAGGTCGTACATGGAAGGAATTTTCATCAGCTACCGTCATATCCTTTTCTGTGGATGCTTCTTTGTTGAAAAGAGAGTTCCATAATGATCAGAATCCAGGCATTATAATAGATGGTTGAAGTTCTTAACCTAGTAAGGATATTTATGAAGATGGAATCCCTAAAGCATACATCTCCTACTAGGTTTAACTTAACTATCGTAATGTGTGTGAACTCGTTAAAAGTAATTTACATAGCAAATTCAGCATGGAATAACCAAATCCTTTACATAAAGACAATGTTTCTAATTACAATATGTAATGGATTCTTTAGCAGTGGAGTAGAACTTGAGGTAAATATTATGTCTGAAAATGCCATAGAACATAAACAAAAAGTATTTCTAACCAACAAGGGTTCATTTACTCTGAATGAAGTAAACTATAACAGATGAACAAGTAAATTAAAAACCCAAAAAAAATTCAGAAATGACCTGAACCAAAAGGTCGCAAAGGAGTCAGAGAAACATACCTCGGGTCCAACCCTTCATCCTTCACCTTCTTGATGAGATCCTACCACATTTGCAATACTCAGTGAATTGACACAATTATGTACACAAACTACAACCCATAAACAACTATTTGTATGTCAATTAAGCACAAGCCCAAGACGAGGAGTTCAATTAGCAGAATAGGTTATGCGAAGGGAACCCAAAACGACAGAATGGGGCATGCTAAGGCAACCCAAAATGGTAGAATAGGGCATGCGATGGGAACCAAAAACGAATTTCCATGACGGAGGCTTTTCATGAAGGGCAAAGAAGTTGTTTCTAGATACACAGGGTAAAATCATGCCAAATAGAACCATGGCCTAATCTCCACAAATGGCATAGGGCGAAATAGCCCCTAACCAGTGCCATTCCAAGAAATTAGTGGTGATTGAAGCAAATCCCACTGTGAATCAGGCTTGGAACAATTTTTTTATGGGCGAAAAACATTTTATTGGATTATTTTTGTTCACGAAAATATAATATTTATTTATTTTTTAAATAATTTTTGGGCTAACTATAGAAAAGGGGTGTGATATAAAAAATTTCCCCTCCAAAATATAAAACTCCTTAAATTTCGCCCATGGGCTAATATTTACCCCTAAAATTTTCTATGAAACACACAAGTGACCCTTGTGGCCCTTTTCCCTCCAAAACCTGAACCCTAGGGCCAAAAACGTACGCGTGAATAAATGAGGAGCATTATTTTGTGATGTGGATTAAGTTATAGACCTTTGATAAAAATTTGGGGACCTCTGTTGGTAACTATCCCTCTGCCTCTTCCAAATCTCGCTGGCGTCATTTGAGATATCATTACTCACGTCATTTGAGTTGTCGTTATGAGTTACCATTTTGCTGCCACCAGCATGGGCAGATTTAGAAGAAGACGAAGGTAGCTAGTGGCTTTGGTTGTTAAATTCAATAGAGGACAGCAATGGTGACCCTACTAATTTTATCAAGTTGCATCTCTAGTCCGTAACTATATGTATTCGAGAGATCTTTTTGCATTGTGATTATATGTATTTGAGCATTGAACGGCTTCGGTACGGCCTGCCTCATTATTTCACGTTGCTTTCGGCACATTAACACGTGGTTATTGTATTGATTTATTAATTAATAGTTAATAAAAGAGCAACTGAGGATGAAGGTTCTGGAATCTGAAACCAAACGCCTTCCTGCAAAAAAAATTGAAACAGTTGGAATTCAGATGCTTAAAAACAATTTCTTTTAACAAGTATCTTTTCGATTTGAAAAGGAAATGCTATAACATTGGAGATAAACATTGTTAAAACAATAAAATATGATTGCGTATCACGGGGAAGGAGTGCGTCAGGTTTTTAAAGATGGTTTAAATCTAAGTGCATGATTTGATTATCACCCAAAAAAATATTAGTCTAATCTTCACCACATTTGATTATTTATTAGGGTAAATAATTTTGATTATTTATTATCGTAAATAATTTTCAGATAATTATATTTTAAGATTTTTTTATATTAAAATATATTAATTAATTTTTAATTTTGTTTTTAATATTTTATATGTGAATTCAAATTTTATTTTAAAAATAAAAATTATTATTGTAAGATTTGAAAAAAATTCTGTTTTATATATATATTTTAATATTTATAATTATAAAATTATTTTAATAAAAAAAAGAAAAAAGAATGTGAAGGTGTTTTATGTTTCCATATTAATTTTTTTATTAATTATAAATTTTGATTAAGTGATATAAATGATATTAAGTTAAAGATGTTGGCAGAATTTTATATCAATGGATTATCTTAATCAGATTAACTTGCGTTCATTAATCTGTGGTTTAGTAATTCACTTTTATAAATTTTGTATAAAAAATTATTAACTTACATTACTTGATGGGAAGTAAAATACCAAGTATCACATTTCAATGATAAGGTATCATTGAGTCTTACTTAAATAAATGACATATCAAAATGGTGGGATATACACAATATATACAAATATTTTCCTTAATTAGGGTGTGTATAGCATTGGTTAGAAGTAGAATTATAAAGATTTTACCTCGCTTCATTTATATCACACTTGTTAGACCACTTTTCAAAGTTAATCGCCTTCCGGAGTATGCACCATGTGAAATGTGAAGTGGTTGTGGGAAGTGGAATGGGAGCACAAGATTGTGGACTATAGAGGTTGTATGAAAAATAAGATATAATGATACTTGAATATTAAAGTTATTTCAAACTTACAAAGCTACATAGGAGTGGAAAAGAAAGAGTAGTCTAATGGAGAGAAAATTCATTAAGAAAGGGAAAAAAACTAAGGAAAACTACACTTATGTAAGTTTATGATTATGAAATTCTTAAAGTGAATTCTCTAATTTTCTAAATACCCTATTATTGTTATTCTCTATTGCCAAAAAAAACAAATTTACATAATAATTAAAACGTAAAAATAAATAATCTTACAAAATTCATAAACAATTACAAGGCATTCATAAAATATATATAATTACATATATGTAATTAAAATTATATTGAATTTACCAAAATACTATAGTCACCTATATAATAACCATAATATTAAACTATTTATAAAAAAGTTTAAATCATTTTAAGAATATAAGTGTAAATTTTATATATAAATAAAAAAAATATCATAATACATATATCACCATAATAAATTTAACGGCTTTGCTTAATAAACTCTTAAGCAATTAAATAACCATAATTGAAAGGTAATCTCTCTATAAATTATGGAAATCCATTACATATCGTAAATTTTCTGATAAATTAATCAATATTCCTATGAAAATAATGAAATTTCTATACTATGAAAATTATAATATAATATCTTTTTAGGTCTACACTAACACAACCAAAAAAATTAAATAATTAAATAAAATATATAAAAATACCTCAATATATATTAAGGTACCACTAAATTTCGATCTTCCACTTCCAAAACATATATGCAATAACATTTTCTATATAATATTGTAATACATGCGGTAAGTTTTCAATAATATTAATAATAATTTTCCACATTAATATTAAACATATATGCAATAACCTTTTCTATGTAATATTGTAATACATGGCTAAGTTTTCAATAATATTAATAATAATTTTCCATATCAATATTAAAATAATTTTCTGAAAATTTATTGAATATTATTATGAAAGTTTCGATATTAACATATAAAAATTTCTGTATATTCATATATATACTATTTCAGGAGGGGATAAGGGGATACTTGTCAGAGGTTCTAAACAACTTAAATAGAGTAAGAATAGTTCTCGGTATAAAAACGGATATTGATAATAGTTTTCTATGAAGGTTTTTATATTATTTTTTATATTACTATAAAATAGTGTCGCTTTTACTATATGTACATTTCAAGGGAGTTTTAAGGATGCATGAATCAAATCATTGTCAATGCTAGTTCCAATATTAACAAACATGTGACCATATATTAAAATACAAATGCATATAAATATTTTAACATACCTCGTATTCTATTATTCTGCTATCACTATGGACATTGGTGGACTCTCCCATGATTCATACTGTTGTATACTCTATGTTTCTCAAAGGATGGCCTATTAAAAAACAATTTCTCCTCACTCTTTTTAGTATTTAAATTTGTTTTTTATTTTAATTGATTTAGTAGGGTAGTTAGTTAATTTTACAAATATATTTTAAATAGGGTTAATTTTGATAATTTTCTAAAATTTTACAAAGTGATTAATTTTAAATAAATCTAGTTATTAGTAATATATTGAGGAATCTATTTAATAATTAAAAATATATGCAATGGCTCAATTGGTTTCATTCTTAATTCTTATTTATTTCTATATTTTAACATGATATTGGAGATTATAAAAAATTAATTCTAATGAATTTTTGAAGAAGAAAACAATAGCTTGATTTCTTTACAATGGAGAATTAGAGTGACAAAGGTTAAGTGGGAGAATGGTAACTTTGGAAACTACCACTGGTTACAACCATAGAATGACATTTGCAAACAGACTGCAAGGGTTCACAATGGCAGTGATGATGCCTTTCGACGGTTGCAATAGCTCGACTTTTTCAGAAGAAAAAAACAAATATTCATTCTAGATAGAGAAAGTTACATTTTCATAGGGTTATATTAGATCATGTTCATCCAAAAAACACAATTGTTCACATGACAAAAATGTCACTAAAGAGGTACAAGAAAATAGAAAAATAGGGGAATTTGTAGGGATCCCCACCCAAAAAGGCACTAGCAATAAAATGAGACAAATACAAGGCAATAGTGATGAAAGTTAGTATTCAAACAATCCCAAACCACAACCCCTACTCGCTAAGAACTTTTCAAGGAACATGAAGCCCAGGTAGAGGGAGAGACCAACTTTAGAGAACGCATAAACCTCCATATTCTACTCCCAAAATACATGTTGAAAGGAGACAATAGAGAAAGAGTAGAGAATGTTCTATGTCAACTCGATCCAATTGTAAAGAGTAGGAACCTCAAGAGAGAAGCGGCCCTTAATCCAATTGATTAAGATAAGGGAGTCACTGATTATAAGAAGGTTTTTGATGCCCAACCAAGAAGAGCAATGGAGAGCCCCCCACAATGCAATCAAACCAACTATGAAATTGTTCCCCCCAACCACTATGCAGGGAGAAATGATAGCGGACAATGGGATCTAAATGAAGTGAGAGTCTGCATCCGCAAGTCCCTTCAAAGGAGGCACCATTAAAGGAAGAGATAGGGAAAATGCCAGACAAATCAACATATGAGATAGTCTAAAGAGAGTGCTCCAGAGTCCAAGGACCAATTTCCTTGAAAAAAGAAGCAATGTCCATGGAAATTGTCATAGTTATAGGTAGAATGCCTTGGAAAATCACATCATTCCTAACGCACCAAATCCACCAAAGTACATAAAGGAGAAGAGTTCTATGGGCTTTAGCTATGGAATTCTATAATCTAAAATGTTCAAGAATGGACGGTGCATCGTTGATCTAAGGGACACCCAAGATTGTGGCTACCCCAACCCAAATATCAACAGCAAAGGGGAATTGAATAAACAGGTGGAGATAGTCCTTGGAGTTCTATCTACACTGGCAACACTAGCCAGGACCAAAGAAGCCTCTTCTAAGTAGATTGTCCCAAGTTAGTATGCATTGTTTAATGGAAAACCATGAGAAACACTTTATCTTCAAGGGGGAATCCCACTTCCAAAGCATAGAGGTAATGTCAGAG
The DNA here is from genome assembly GCA_000404065.3 of Pinus taeda. Taxonomy (NCBI): domain Eukaryota; kingdom Viridiplantae; phylum Streptophyta; class Pinopsida; order Pinales; family Pinaceae; genus Pinus; species Pinus taeda. Next base: position 12,316 of record APFE030221696.1, read on the forward strand.
AAGGGAAACACTAGGGAAGTGGAGGTAATGTGATCATAAGCTTCCTTAAATGAAATCCGTTCATTCTTGTCGTGACTTCCCCACACAAGCACATCATCCGGCTGTGAGATTTTTATGCCCCCCATTCAAAGAATGCTATGATACCTTTCCCATTCAACCACCAATTCCTCTGAAAGTCTAATCTGCCCAACATGTGGCCAATAATGTGCAACCACACATTACCTCGGCCACTCCCACAAGCTAGCAAGAGTATCTATTCCCTTTGAGTTAAGGTCATTGATGATTGTAATAGGAAGAAAGTGGTTGCCATTGAGGCCATTGATGGTGTTCAAGCCCACTTTTATTCTCAGCCCATTACCCAACCTCCAGCTAAAATTTCTATAAAGCCAATGGATGGCTAGCCCGAGGCTGTTCCATATTTTTGAAGGACTACTGCGAAAGGAATCCCCACTGCAATCCACTCCTCCATGCTTTCCTGCTTGATATATTTCTTGAACTTGATCTCTTTCCAAGGCTCCTTCACAAAGAATATCCTCCATACACTTGCTTGGTTAATTATGATACCATAAGCTTTGATGAATTCCCTAAAAATCTTGTGGAAATATAACCACACAAATATCTTGCCCTCTCCAGCACACAACACATCGTCCATGAACATTAGGTGGGATATGTTTCAACCTTTAGAGATTTTGCAACCCACGATAGCCCATGCTTCATATTTAGTCTTGATTCCTCTACTAAGTGCATCCATTACTAATATAAATAGAAGTGGTGATAGTGCACAACCTTGTCTGAGGCCTCAATGAGTTTTGAAGACTTCGAAAGGATCACCATTAATGAGGACTTCCATAGACACAGATGATATGTAAGGCAAAACCCATTGAATTGTAAAGAGCGGGAACCTCAAGAGAGAAGCAGCCCTTAATCCAATTGATTAAGATAAGGGAGTCACTGATTATAAGAAGGTTTTTGATGCCCAACCAAGAAGAGCAATGGAGAGCCCCCACAATGCAATCAACTCAACTATGCAATTGTTCCCCCCCAACCACTATGCCAGGAGAAATGATAGTGGACAATGGGATCTAAATGAAGCGAGAGTCTGCATCCGCAAGTCCCTTCAAAGGAGGCACCATTAAAGGAAGAGAGGGAAAATGCTAGACAAATCAACATATGAGATAGTCTGAAGAGAGTGCTTCAGAGACCAAGGACAAATTTCCTTGAAAAAAGAAGCAATGTCCATGGAAACTGTCATAGTCATAGGTAGAATGCCTTCGCAAATCAGATCATTCCTCACACGCCAAATCCACCAAAGTACATAAAGGAGAAGATTTCTATGGGCTTTAGCTATGGAATTATATAATATAAAACATTCAAGAATGGAGGGCACATCACTGATCTGAGGGACACCCAAGATTGTGGCTACCCCAACCCAAATCTCAACAACAAAGGGTAAATGAATAAATAGGTACAGTACTCGGAGTTCTATCTACACAAGCAACACTAGCCAGGACCAAAGAAGCCTCTTCTAAGTAGATTGTCCCAAATTAGTACGTGTTTTTTAATGGAAAACCACGAGGAACACTTTATCTTCAAGGGGGAATCCCACTTCCAAAGCATAGAGGTAATGTCAGAGAATGGCAACACTATAGAAGTGGAGGTAATGTGATCATAAGATTCCTTGAATTAAATTCATTCATTCCTATTGTGACTACCCCACACAAGCACATCATCCCTCTGTGATATTTTTATGCCCCCCATTCAGAGAATGCTATGATACCTTTCCCATTCAGCCACTAATTCCTCTAAAAGTCTGATATGCCCGGCATGTGGCCAAGAATGTGCAACCACACATTACCTGGGCCACTCCCGCAAGCTAGCAAGAGTATCTATCCCCTTTGAGTTAAGGTCATTGATGATTGTAATAGGGAGAAAGTGACTGCCATTGAGGCCATTGATGGTGTTCAAGCCCACTTTTATTCTCAGACCATTACCCACCCTCCAGCTGAAATTTCTATAAAGCCAAGGGATGGCTAGCCCGAGGTTGTTCCATATTTTTGAATGACTACATGTGAAAGGAATCCCCACTACAATCCACTACTCCGTGATTTTCTGCTTGATATATTTCTCGAACATGATCTCCTTCCAAGGCCCCTTCACAAAGAATATCCTCCATACGCTTGCTTGGTTAATTATGATACCATAAGCTTTGATGAATTCCCTAAAAATCTTGTGGAAATATAACCACACAAATATCTTTCCCTCTCCAGCACACAACACATCGTCCATGAACATTAGGTGGGATATGTTGCAGCATCTAGAGAGTTTGCAACCCACAATAGCCCATGCTTCATATTTAGTCTTGATTCCTCTACTAAGTGCATCCATTACCAATATAAACAGAAGTGGCGACAGTGCACAACCTTGTCTGAGGCCTCGATGAGTTTTGAAGACTTCGAAAGGCTTACCATTAATGAGGACTTCCATAGAAACAGATGATATGCAAGGCAAAACCCATTGAACATGTCTATGCTTGAAGCCAATATTATATAGAATCACTGTGAGGAATTCTGAGTCAAATGCCCTTCAGAAGTCAAAGATCATCAAACATGCTTTTAGTTTCTTTATCTTGATTGAATTAATGCATTATTGCGTGATTGCAATGGCATCTTGGAACCACCTATTTGACGAGAAATCAAAATACTCCAAAGAAATTTGAGGTGATAAAAATATCTTTAATTATGTTAGTAAGGGTTTTAGATATAATATTGTAAACAAAATTGCATAATGAAATAGGCCTGAAATCAAAGAGTGAGAGAGAGTTTTTTTTTCTTTGCAATAAGAGTAAGGAATGTGGAATTGATAGCACCTGGGATGTGTCAAGAGACGTGAATAGCTTCCACCATGTTCACTAGTTCCGGCCCCATCAAGTTGAAGAAGAAAATGAATAGTTCGATCGGCCAGCCATCAGGCAAAGAGCTATTTTCCTTGGACATCTCCTTGATGGTTTGAAGTAGCTCTTCTAGCGAGATTGGCTTCTCCAGCATCAAAGTATCCTCATCTTTGACCAGGAGAGGAAGCATTTTAACAAGACTCAATTTTTTCGGCATGTAGTCTCGATCTCTTTCTTTATATAAATCTTTGAAAAATATTTGAGCCTCCCTTTTTATCTTCTTATTAGAGGTATAAGTGTTCCATGCTAGATCTTTGATGGCCCATATAGAGTTGATTTGGTTCATTTTAGAGGCTTCTTGATGAAAAAATGTAGTGTTACGATCACCTCCCTTGATCCATGTAAGGTGGCTTTTCTACCTCCATTATGCTTCTTGTGATTGGAGGATTTTGTCCTTTTTATCATAAAAATCAAGATTGCATGTTGTTGTGTTTTTGGACAGAGAAAAGACTTTGGGCATTCGGCTCCCAAATCCTTGCAATTTCCTTGTCGGTAAATTGCAGCTCATTACAATTGGCAACTTGCTTGTTGAAAATCCATGATATGACCACCATTTTAAGTCACAAAAGTTTGTCCTTGGCCTGCAATATGGGACATATTTAGCAGCTCGACTTGCTAATTGTGGAAACAGTTCAGTAACAAAACGAAAAACTCTCCAATGATTTTATGCAGATATTGCAGATGTCACATTGAGATTTTCTCCTTCATATTCTTCACAATATCAAATTCAAACCTTCGAATTTACTACACGATCTGTTATGCTTTTCACTCTATGAAGAGGCTTAAGAAATTTTCATTCTATTCTAATACCATCCTAAAATTAACAATCATTGATTTGATTAAGAATATTAGTTTTTATGTGCTAAGATCCTCCTCATATTTTAAACAAAATGTTATTTGTGTGTTGAAGGATTCATGAGTTTATTTCAAGTGAGAATGTGTCATTATGTTAATTTATAAGCAATTTAACATAAAATAGAAATTGAAAAGCAGTATATAAATGTACATAACATCACCAAAAACACATCACAATAGGAACATGATGAAGAAGTTCACCCCTCCTTGGCTACATCTCCTTGGTCCAGCTTCCAATGGCTTGGGCCTCTCTATTATGCTCACATGTGTAAAAATATGTGTTTACGATGCTCAAATTCTTATGAAACCTGCTCCAATGAGTCCAACATGTCCAAAAATGGCTATCTAGCCTCCTTTTGCATCCAATTTGGTTGAAAACTAGAGATGTTATGACCTCTCCTACTTTCTCCACTATTCGCTCCACAAATTGCCCAAAATCTATTAAAAAACCCGCATTTTTTCCCAAAATTCTTATATCTCAATGACAAATCTACCAAATTTCAAGCTGATTTGTCGAACCGGTAACTACCCACTAAACTCTTCAGTGGTTAAATTAAATGTTAATATTGTGATCACATTACAGTTTGTTAGGGTGGCAGTTTGGAGATGGTGGCAGACTCCAATGGTTAAGTTAAATGCCACATGACTGATCACATTATGTGTTTTAAATGGCAGTTTGGAGACCACTGGATTTGGTGGTTAGTGTGATCGTCAATGGCATGGTGTTCACATGCCAGTTTTTGTGGGACTATCAGGTGGATGCCTATCGATTAGCCCCACCCACTACCCCACTGAGCCATAATTCCAACTCATAATTGTATGATTTTAAGAACCATCATGTAGGCAGAGTGGTAAGTAGTTACATTGTGTGGTCAGAGGTCACAGATTCGATTCCCTAGATGCCTGTTTGGACTTAACCAACTTTTGGTGGTCCTCGAGATATCATGTAGTGGTGCCTAGTTGTGCCACATCGTAGTCTGTGATTGGTTGCCCCAAAACCATAAAAAACTTGCCAACTATGCCCAATAGGAACATTCTACTTGTCAAATCATTATTTGTCGAAGGTAAACCCAATCATCCTGCCACCTAGGTAACACATTTAGTGCCACATCAGTAGTATGGACTACTAACTGGGCTATCACATTTTTACAAAAAAATGCATGTTTCAGAAAACAAATGTAACTCGTTTTTTGGGAGCATATAGAGTATGTTTCGCATGAAATGAGTTTCATTGGATTTAGGATGATGAGCACTACGCGGTCATCTAGGTTTCACATCAATCTGAAAACTTGAAATTTGAGCTATTTTTTGAGCACCTAATCATTTGTCCCCATGGGAAGTCGTTTGGACCCTAAAATATCACATTCAGTTGTCTAGCAGGGGAGGGTACAGTTCCCTGACCTTTCCAATCTCAATCCATTTGGATTTTGAAGGATTTGTTCCCTTGAGCCCCACTCAAAGGTAATCCACATTCCCCCATTTTTAAGACCTTGTTCTTTTGTCAAGAATGGTGTCTTGCTGTAGTTCATCAAGGTATTCATGATAAAAATCCTCTATGGAAGGAATTTAAACATTCTCTCCTTTATCTTCAATCAAAGGAGGCTCATACAACCTTAAGTTCTCAACATTAACAACAACATAAATTTGCATATATGATGGAAAATCTAACTTGAAGGCATTATTACAAATCTTTTCAAAAAATTTGAATGTACCATATCTAATTGGTTTTAGTTTTACCTTCTCCTTGGAGCCTATATTTTCTAATGTGAAGCCAAAATTCATCACCAAATTGGAACTTGCAATCTACATGATGCTTGTCGTGCCTTGCTTTGTACTTTCCTTGGCTCTTTTCAAGCTATTCTTGAACTCTTTGGTGTACCAATTGGATTTTTTCAATCAAATTTCTCACTTTTTCTATGTCACTATGACCATAAATAGCAACATATTTGCCAAAAATTAAATCCAAATGAGACTTAGGCAAGTATCACAAACATGCCTCAAATGGAGATTTTTGAGTTGAAGAGTGCTTGGCCCAGTTGTAAGCATGCTGAATATAGTGCAAATGTCCATCCCACTACTTAGGATGCTTGCTGCAGTACCCACGAAGAATATGTATCACTGTCTTGTTCACCACCTCTATTTGACCATCTGTTTATGGATGAAAAGTTTTACTCTTTTTCAATTTGGTGTCCATTAATCCCCACAAGCTTGACCAAAAATTCCCGACAAAGCTAAATCTCGATCACTAACAATTGATGTGGCCAATCCAAAATGCACCCATACATTCTGAAACAATAACTGGGTAGTTTGATCAGCTATAACTTTCTCTTTACATGGCATCAAAATACACATTTTTCTGAACCTATCCACAACTACATACATATAATCATGACCTCTTTTTGACAATGGAAGACCTCCTACAAAATCCATAGAAACACTCTCCCACGGTCATGAACGAACCAGAGTGGTGTGTACAATCCTAACTTCCTACTGCTAGTCTTACTAATTGCACTAATGAACATCCTTTAATAAAACCTGACACACTTTCAAACATACAAGGCCAATAGGAATACCTTGGTAGATGTGCCACCATCTTACTTACACCGAAATGACCAGTAATAAGAAAAGTATGTGCCCCTTTATGATGTTGGCTCTTTCTCCTTGTGGAATACAAAGGTTGCAAAGATGGTATAACAAGTCATCATTCAAATGATAATCCAATTGCTCTACCTGGTTACCTTGACTCAATCTTTCATAAAAATCTTGAAAGTCATTGTCTAATGCATATTTCTCAATATAAATTTTATGCAAAATAGAATTATGCTTGAGTAAAGTAGCTATACTAATAATAGGCCTACAAATCATATCAGAAACTTTATTGTAGATACCTTTCTTATACCTGATTACCAAGTGGAATTGTTGAAAAAACCCCGTCCATCAAAACTGCCTTGATTGTTGCAACTTTGATTGAGATTTCAAGTATTGTAATGGTTGATGATCAATGTGAATGATTGTTTCCTTACCCATCAAGTAGTGTTTCCACTTTTTCACACTTTGCACCAATGCATACAATTCCTTTTCATATGTAGGATAGTTAATCACTGCACCATTGAAAGTTTCCGAATGAAAATAGATAGGCTTACTATGTTGCATGAGGACTGCACCAATGTCATAGTCACTACTACCATCAATCTGAATCTCAAATGACAGTCTCAAGTCTGGAAGTGCAAGTACTAGAGCTGAACTAATCTTTTACTGCAATGCATCAAAGGACTTTTTTTGTTTTCCTCCCTACTGGGGAAAAAAATTCACACTTGTCAATGCATGCAAAGGAGTTGTTATAGAAGAAACATTATCAATGAATTTCCTCCAATATTGGGTTGCTCCCAAAAAACTTCTTATCTTAGTAACCGTCTTGGGCCTTCGCCAATTCAAAATGACATCAACCTTGGAGGGATCTATTTTACTCGCCTCCTCCAAAAATATCACCAAAGTAAACTAAAGAATTTCTTCCAAACTCAAACTTTGACATCTTTAAATACAACTATTCTTTCTTTAATACATCAAGTACTTTTGTCACATGCATGACATGTTCATCTAGTGATTTAGAAAATATCAAAGTATCATCTAAATAGACTATGACAAACTAATAAAGAAGTGGTATTAACACATCATTCATTACACACATGAATGTAGCAGGAGCATTACATAAACCAAAATGCATAACAAGCCATTCAAACAAACCTTGTTTTGTTTTGAATGTTGTCTTCCAAATGTCTCCTTTAGCAATTCTAATTTGATGGTAGCAAGTCCTTAAGTCCAACTTAGTAAAATACTTTCATCTTTCGATTGATCAAGTAAATCATCTATTCTAGGTACTAGGTAATGATTCTTTACCATAGTCTTGTTCAATGAATGGAAGTCCACACACATGCACCATGTTCCATCCTTATTTGGCACCAAGACAATAGCTGAACCACATGGCGAGGAAGATGGCCTAATGATCCATTTATCCAACAACTCTTGAATTTTCTTTTTAATTTCTACACTTTCCATCACTGACATTCTGTACATGCCATGTTAGGAAGGGGACAATCTTGCTACAATTGTATCTCAATTTGGTTGAAAACTAGAGATGTTATGACCTCTCCTAGTTTCTCCACTATTCGCTCCACAAATTGCCCAAAATCTGTTAAAAAACCCGCATTTTTCCCCAAAATTCCTATATCTCAATGACAAATCTACCAAATTTCAAGCCGATTTGTCAAACCAGTAACTACCCACTAAACTCGTCAGTGGTTAAATTAAATGTTAATATTGTGATCACATTACAGGTGGTTAGGGTGGCAGTTTGGAGATGGTGGAAGACTCTGACGGTTAAGTTAAATGCCACTTGAGTGATCACATTATGTGTTTTAAATGGCGGTTTGGAGACCACCGGATCTGGTGGTTAGTGTGATCGTCAATGGCATGGTGTTCACATGCGAGTTTTTGTGGGACTATCAGGTGGAAGCCTATCAATTAGCCCCACCCACTACCCCACTGAGCCATAATACCAACTCATAGTTGTATGATGTTAAGAACCATCATGTAGGCAGACTGGTAAGTAGTTACATTGTGTGGTCAGAGGTCAAGGTTTCGATTCCCTAGAGGCCCGTTTGGACTTAACCAACTTTTGGTGGTCCTCGAGCTATCATATAGTGGTGCCTGGTTCTACCACATCATATTATGTGATTGGTTGCCCCAAAACCATACAAAACTTGCCAACTATGCCCAATAGGAGCATGCTACTTGTCAAATCGTTATTTGCCAAAGGTAAACCCAGTCATCCTACCACCTAGGCAACACATTTAGTGCCACATCAGCAGCATGGACTACTAACTGGGCTATCACATTTTTACAAAAAAATGCATGTTTGAGAAAACAAACGTAACTCGTTTTTTGGGACAATATAGAGTATGTTTCGCATGAAATGAGTTTCATTGGATTTAGGATGATGAGCACTACGGGGTCATCCAGGTTTCACATCAATCTAAAAACTTGAAATTTGAGATTTTTTTTGAGCACCTGATCATTTGTCCCCATGGGAAGCCTTTTGGACCCTAAAATATCACATTCAGTTGTCTAACAGGGGAGGGTATAGTTCCCTCACCTTTCCAATCTCAATCCATTTGGATTTTGAAGGATTTGTTCCCTTGAGCACCACTCAAAGGTAATCCACATTCCCTCATTTTGAAGTCCTTGTTCTTTTGTCAAGAATGGTGTCTTTCTATAGTTCATCAAGGTATTTATGATAAAAATCCTCTATGGAAGGAATTTAAACATTCTATCCTTTATCTTCAATCAAAGGAGGCTCATACAACCTTAAATTCTCAACATTAACAACAACATAAATTTGCATATATGATGGCAAATCTAACTTGAGGACATTGTTACAAATCTTTTCAAAAATTTTGAATGTACCATATCTAATTGGTTTTAGTTTTACCTTCTCCTTGGAGTCTGTATTTTCTAATGTGAATCCAAACTTCATCACCAAATTGGAACTTGCAATCTACATGATGCTTGTCGTGCCTTGCTTTGTACTTTCCTTGGCTCTTTTCAAGCTATTCTTGAACTCTTTGGTGTACCAATTGGATTTTTTCAATCAAATTTCTCACTTTTTCTATGTCACTATGACCATAAATAGCAACATATTTGCCAAAAATGAAATCCAAAGGAGACTTAGGCAAGTATCACAAACATGCCTCAAATGACAATTTTTGAGTTGAAGAGTGCTTGGCCCAGTTGTAAGCATGCTGAATATAGTGCAAATGTCCATCCCACTACTTAGGATGCTTGTTGCAGTACCCACGAAGAATATGTATCACTGTCTTGTTCACCACCTCTATTTGACCATCTGTTTATGGATGAAAAGTTTTACTCTTTTTCAATTTGGTGTCCATGAATCCCCACAAGCTTGACCAAAAATTCCCAACAAATCTAGAATCTCGATCACTAACAATTGATGTGTCCAATCCAAAATGCACCCATACATTCTGAAACAATAACTAAGCAGTTTGATCAGCTATAACTTTCTCTTTACATGGCATCAAAATACACATTCTTCTGAACCTATCCACAACTACATACAAATAATCATGACCTCTTTTTGAAAATGGAAGACCTCTTACAAAATCCATAGAAACACTCTCCCACAGTCATGAACGAACCAAAGTGGTGTGTACAATCCTAACTTCCTACTACTAGGCTTACTAATTGCACTAATGAACATACTTTAATAAAACCTGACACACTTTCAAGCATACAAGGCCAATAGGACTACCTTTGTAGATGTGCCACCATCTTACTTACACCGAAATGACCAGTAATAAGAAAAGTATGTGCCCTTATTATGATGTTGGCTCTTTCTCCTTGTGGAATACAAAGGTTGCAAATATGGTATAACAAGTCATCATGCAAATGATAATCCAATTCCTCTACTTGGTTACCTTGACTCAATCTTGCATAAAAATCTTGAAAGTCATTGTCTAATGCATATTTCTCAATATAAATTTTATGCAAAATAGAATTATGCTTGAGTAAAGTAGTTGTACTAACAGTAGGCCTACAAATCATATCAAAATCTTTATTGTATATACCTTTCTTATACCTGATTACCAAGTCGAATTCTTGAAAAAAACCCATCCATCAAAAGTGCCTTGATTGTTGCAACTTTGATTGAGATTGCAAGTATTGCAATGGTTGATGATCAATGTGAATGATTGTTTCCTTATCCATCAAGTAGTGTTTCCACTTTTTCACACTTTGCACCAACGCATACAATTCCTTTTCATATGTACGATATTTAATCACTGCACCATTGAAAGTTTTCGAATGAAAATAGATAGGCTTACTATGTTGCATGAGGATTGCACCAATGTCGTAGTCACTACTAGCATCAATCTAAATCTCAAATGACAGTCTCAAGTCTGGAAGTGCAATTACCGAAGCTAAACTGATCTTTTCCTTCAATGCATCAAAGGACTTTTGTCGTTTGCCTCCCCACTGGGGAAAAAATTCACACTTGTCAATGCATGCAAAGGAGTTGTTATAGAAGAAACATTATCAATGAATTTCCTCCAATATTGGGTTGCTCCCAAAAAACTTCTTATCTTAGTAACTGTCTTGGGCCTTCGCCAATTCAAAATGACATCAACCTTGGAGGGATCTATATTCAACTCACCTCCTCCAACAATATCACCCAAGTAAACTAAAGAATTTCTTCCAAACTCAAACTTTGACATCTTTAAATACAATTGTTCTTTCTTTAATACATCAAGTACTTTTGTCACATGCATGACATGTTCATCTAGTGATTTAGAAAATATCAAAGTATTGTCTAAGTAGACTATGACAAACTAATCAAGAAATGGTATTAACACATCATTCATTACACACATGAATGTAGCAATAGCGTTACATAAACCAAAAGGCATAACAAGCCATTCAAACAAACCTTGTTTTGTTTTGAATGTTGTCTTCCAAATGTCTCCTTTAGCAATTCTAATTTGATGGTAACAAGTCCTTAACTCCAACGTAGTAAAATACTTTTCATCTTTCAATTGATCAAGTAAATCATCTATTCTAGGTACTAGGTAATGATTCTTTACCATAGTCTTGTTCAATGCATGGAAGTCCACACACATGCACAATGTTCCATCCTTATTTGGCACCAAGACAATAGGTGAACCACATAGCGAGGAGGATGGCCTAATGATCCATTTATCCAACAACTCTTGAATTTTCTTTTTAATTTCTACACTTTCCATCATTGACATCCTGTACATGCCATGTTAGGAAGAGGACAATCTTGCTGCAACTGTATCTCATGTTGGATTCCTCTCTTGGGAGGAAATCCTTTTGGTTGCTGAAACATCTCATCATATTGGTTAACTACATCAACCAATTCATATTTCAATTTTGAATCACAACCTTTAAAATCTTCATTATCAACATCATTCTTGGGTTTGATCATTAGAAGCACAAAATTCTTGCTTGAATTCACTACTCTTTTCATCTGCCCTACATTAACTAGTGAAAGATTTAGTTTCTTGCTATGATCTCTCACAATATATTCTACTCCATTTTTAAACAAATGGTATTTTTTTCATGTGTATGGAAGATAGATTTTATGTCATAGAGGTATGGGTTTCCCAAGCTATACCACATATGTCTAATGGAACAACATCAAACTCCACTTCATCTATGAAATTTGTACTAATGGTGAATCTCAATGTAGGCGAATTTCAGTTTACACTTTCTAGTAATCTGCAATTGTGCATTGTAACACCCATCCAAGTGGATACGATTTATCATGTGGAATGGTTTCCAAGATTAAAATTTTGATAATGTTTTCAGAGAAAAGATTGGCTTGAGAGCCACTGTCGAAAAGTGTATTAATTTTGCTATGTTTTGAGATCAACCTTATGTGAAAAGAGTTCTATCTTCTTCTTTTCATTTGGAGTTTCATTTTTTGAATTTGAAGTACTAGCACTAGCAATGGATTCTATTCCTTTCATACCCATGGATGTAATTTTTGTTTTATTACCCGAATTGGATTCCAAATCCTGTTGAGTAGTTGTAGTTGTCTTTTGTTTTCCCTTGTTGTTGAATTTATTTGGTTTCATTTCGGGATGAAGCTTCCAACAATGAGCTTGATTGTGACCCTCTTTGGAACAATGTTTGCATGTTAATTTCTCTCCTTCCTTCTTGATAGATGCAATTTTTTTCCTTTCCTTTTGAAACCCTTTTCTTTTCCTTTACTCTTGAATGGATTTTTACTACCTTCTTCTGGAGTGTTTTTCCCTCTTGCCTCAAGATAAGTGGATTTCACATGCACATCATATATATTATTGGGATTAAACATTAAGATAGTATTCCTAACGTAACTGTGTAAACCCCCTATGTTCCTCAGCAATGTGTCTTGTGATTGCAAATCTACACCTAACATTAAATAACTTTTTTTGAATTCTTCGGTGTAATCTTGCACATTTTGACCTTTAATTTGTCTAAAGCTATGCCAATTAATGATGTATTTTTACATATAAGCTAGAGGGTATAATTGTCTTTTAATTGCAGCAATGAAATCAGTTGAAGAAATTGAGATCTTACCGTGTATTTTTATCTCCTCTTGTGTCTTTGATTCACACCATACTAGTGCTGCACCATTCATTCTCAAGGAATCTAATTGAATCTTTATGTCATCCTCTTGAAGGTTTTGAATTCTGCAATAGACCTCCAACTGAAGAATCAAATTATCAAGCTTCTTTGCATTCACTTCACCATTATACATGGTCAACTCAAATTTAGCATCAAGTTTTAGTAAGGGTGATTTACCAGTTCCTTTTGAGGTATGTTGATGAGTATAAATAAGGCTTGTGTTAGTGGAAGAGGGTGAAGATGCTTATGAAGAAGAAGATGAAGAATATGGGGGAGAGGGTGGAGGTTTACCTCCATTCCCATTACCTCCTCCTAAAGAACCTTCTCCTTTGGGAGGTTTCGATCTTTCACCCTGCAGTATAGTATTTTTCTCTTCATAGAGGACCTTCAACATCTTTGTCATATCAAAGAAAGCCTTCTTGAATACCTTCTCATCTCTGTCATATCAAAGAAATACTTCTTGAATACCTTCTCATCTTCTATCATGTTTTTAGTTTCTCCTTCATGAGACATGCTCACTAGAGTTTCAACTACAAATTGAGGATGAACTGGTGTTGGAGATTGTGGCAACCTTTCCCTCCTTCACATCGACCCGGCTTCAAAGCTTCCAACTATATTCCCTTCTCCTCTTTTGAGCTTTAACCTTGTAAGCATGACATAAACTTGAAAGCAATTAAATCCTTCTTGCACAAAGCAAACCTAGTGCTCTGATACCAAAATGATCTGATTAAGAATATTAGATTTTCTTTGCTAAGGTCCTCCTCAGATTTTAAACAAAATTTTATTCATGTGCTTAAGGATTCATGATTTTATTGCAAGTGAAAATGAGTTTTTATGTTAATTTTATGAGAAATTTAACATAAAATAGAAACTGAATTGCAACATATAAATATACAAAACATCTCCAAAAATACATCACGACAAGAACATGATGAAGGAGTTTACCCCTCCTAAGATACATCTCCATAGTCCATCTACCAATGGCTTGGGCCTCTCTATTATGCTCAAATGTGTAAGAAGTTGTGTTTTCAATGCTCAAATGCTTCTAAAACCTACTCCAATGAGCCTATCATGTCCAAAAATGATACCTAGCCTCATGCATCCAATTTTCTCGAAAACTGGAGAAGTTATGACCTCTCCTTGTTTCTCCACTATTCGCTCCACAAAATTTCCCAAAACACAGTAACAAACCAACATTTTTGCCCGAAATTCTACTATATGAGCGACAAATCTACCTAATTTCGGGCGGATTTGTCAGACCGCTGACCAGCCCACTAAAATCAGCAGTCATTAAACTAAATGTTAATATTTTGGTCACATTGCAGGTGGTTAGGGTGGTAGTTTGGAGATGATGGTTAACTCCGGTGGTAAAGTTAAATGCCACACAATTGGTCACATTGCGCATTTTAAATGGTAGTTTGGAGATTGCCAGATATAGCAATTAGCATGACTGTCAGCGGTGGGATGTTCACATGCCATTTTTTGTGGGATCGTCAAGCGAAGGCTGATCGATAGCCCCACCCACGGCCCCACTCAACCATAATACCAACTCACAACTGTATGATGTTAAGAACCGTCACGTAAGCGGAATGGTAAGTAGTTATGTTGTGTTCTTGGAGGTCATGAGTTCGATTCCCTGGAGGCCCATTTCACCTTAACCCACTTTTGGTGGCCCTTGGGCTACCACATGGCAGTCTGTGATTTCCCACCCCAAAACCATACAAAACTTGCCAATTGTGCCCAATAGGAACATGCCACTTGTTAACTTGTTATTCACCGAAGGTAAACCTGGTCTTCCTACCACCTCAGCCTACCCCCTAGGCAGCATAATCATTGCCACATTAGTAGTACAGACTATTGACTGGGCTGTCACATTTTTACAAAAAATTGTCTATTTGAGAAAATGAACAAAACTCATTTCTGGGAGCATAAAGAGTCTATTTTACATGAAAAAAGTTGCACCAGATTTAGGATGATGAGAACTACGTTGTCTTCCAGGTTCCACACCAACCAGAAAAATTTGAAATTTTAGTTATTTTTTGAGCACCTGATCAATCACCGAGGCTATATTTAAAACTTGTGTATTATAATCTATAATCATCCACTTTAACTGTAATATAGCTCAATTTTTATTTTTCTAGTTTTTAAGGTTCATTGAGAGACTTCGCAAATATGAAACTATAACCGATTGCAGACATTACATCTCCATAAATATGAAACTATAACTAATTGCATACATAAGATCAACATGTAGTAATATATACCATGATACTTTCGAGTTTCTTATATAGTGTATTGCTGGTCCATCATCCTAGTTGTTTAATTTTGTCATTGTTGCTAAATGTTTCTAGAATTTCACTATGTAATATGGTCGATCTGTCACTGTTGTTTCCTCACTACCATTACTAGCTTGCAGAGCTATCTCCATGGAGGTGAATCTTTGCAGAAGTGTCCAAAGCCATCTTTTAAATTACCTACATTCGTACCCTCTGTGAGTTTTCGTTAACTGGAAATGATTGAAGCTATGTCGAAGATAAAGGTGATAAACTTGGGTAAATATTACAAATTCTGCGAAAAATATTCTTTGTTTTTAAATTCAATAAATGCATTGATATTACCGTATTTGTACATCTTCAAATTTTGGATTAATTCCCTTTCCATGGATGAATGTCTACATGGATAAGTGGTTACTTATACAGAAGAAGAAAAAATATAATTAGCCATTTTCTTTCAAAGTGCAAAAGTATTAAAGGAATAAGCATTGGAGATAATAAATCACTATATATAAAAACTCTTATTTGTAATAGATTAAATATTATTTTGAATTTTTTTCCAAAAAAATCTATTTTCAATTTTCCAAAGACCAGAATTTATAGAATTCCTTATTTAATACTTTGAGTATTGCGGAAATTGTTGGTTTATTAGGTTTCCATGTTGGGCAACTAGGCCTTCACTCTCGATATTGCAAAAGGTGATTACAAGTTTCATCATCCTTCCCACATCCAACACTTCTTTTCTTGACAAAATGATTACTACAGTAAAAAACATTTAGATTTGGGTAGGTGCCCTTGTTATGAAGGTCTTGAAATTTGTTTTGAATGATTTTGATTATTGGAAGCAGTTATCCTTCGAAGAAAGCTTATTCGTACCTTGAAATTTGTATAGGTGTTGGCCTTTCGATCATGAATCTGGTTTGTTAGAAAATCTAGATTACATGTATAGATCTTTAATAAGCTATCTACCATTGAAGAATATCCATTATTAGCTTTTGTTTTACTTGAAATATGTGAATCTATGGAGTGTTGGTGTCCTAACTTGGAGAAGTCACTAGAAAGCTTAGAGGAGAACAACATATTAAGGTGCTTGTTTTGTGGCTCATAAACCACTAAGGGCCTTCTAGGAATGCTAATAAACCACTTAGTGATTTCCATGGAGGTTGATAAACCATTAAGAGCTTACTGAGAAAGTTGGTAAATCCCTTAGTGCTTGCTAACAATGCTAAAAATTACTAGGAAAGATAACATTTGAAGGGTTCTTGTGGAAAGGAATAATAAACTACTACGTTCTTTACAAGGAAGGAAAATAAACCACTCATATCTTATCAATAAAGTGTATAAACCACATAAAATTTTGAGCTATAGGATATTTGTAGTGCTTTCCTTCAGGAATGATAACCAATAAACCACTAAATATATGATCCCATTCTCCTAGAGATGAGCATGAATTCCATCTAAGACTAACTGAAAATTCCCTTAGGTCATGGATCTAGCTTGGGGGTGATCATTGCAATAAATATTGGTTGCAACTTGTCTAAGTTTTGTTGAAGAGATGAATTCCCATCTTCAGTTCCTATGCAAACCATTTAAAGAAGTTATGTGGTTCTTTGTATAGAAGGGTTCAAAACTTGTTTTCATATGTAATGAATGCATGAATGGGTCTGATTTATTTTATTGATTTTTATATTAATAATTTCATTTCTTGATTGGATATTATGCCTATGTAGTTATGTTTGGATACTAAGTGTCTTGAATTCATCTTGATTGTGGCACTATGTGGATGTTTTGATTAATTTCCGAATTAACGTGCACCAGTGATTATTTCTTGGAGAAACACAATTCTTTATCTTAATTTTTCGTTTACTAATGAGTTTGAAGAATCATGACCTTGAGAAAATGGTAATAAAAATTTGTATATGAGCCACAATTTTTTTTGTGGAACTTTTAAAATGGATTTTCCTAGATACCTAAGTGATTCTTCACATTGTAGTGGGACCGTCATCAAGATTCAAGGTAGGGAAGGCCAGTAACTCTAACATTGGGAGGTTCTGCTAAGGACTCCCCCTGAGAACTATCAAAATGGGAAAATAAAAATGGATTGTAATTTTGTGATAGAGACCCATGTTTCTTCCATTTTCCTTGGAAACGACCATAGGTTTGATGAGTCAAAAATTATAGCAAGAGAGAACAAGAACAATAATTCTAGTTTTTGAAGGGCGTCATTAGAGGGTTTCCTGCTACTTAACTAAAGTATTTCCTATTCATGCACTAAGAGCTAAGTGGGGTTGGCATTTTGTGGTGGTTCTAGGAGATAGGAGTTTTGTGATAAAGAATCATTCAGTCAAAGGATAGGAAAATTATTTCATGGTTGCAGATTCCTTGGAAGGTTTGTAATACCCCTATGTCCTTATGTAAATATTCCTTGTTTATAATGAACTATTTTTAGTTGTGACAACTAGAAAGCCATAGTGAACTTAATTTGAAATAAGTATGGTGATCTAATAAATAAATTTTAATAATAAAAATAAATTGGAGATTTACTTGGGAAAGAACACTTGAGTTAATGAGATCATTACCCAAATCCGGAAAATAATGTGGATGGATAAGATCAAGACAAAATTCCCTCAATTTACTCCTAAAAATCTGTAGGGGTTGTTTGATGAGATTTAATGTGATTGGAAGAAAAAATATATTAAATCACTCAGATTGGAGAGAACACCAAGTAAGGCTGAATAAAGTGTCATGGGAGAAAACGGTGAGCTTTAATGGAAAAGGGAAGATACTTTTTTGAAAAATATGAACAAGCCTAGGCTATTGGGTTGGCATACCCTAGAAAGCAGGACACCGCTAAGGAAAAGTATGTTAGGGAAGAAAGGCATAAAAATACCTTGACTAGAATCACAAGAGATTGTTGATTCACAAGGAATGAAATCTCAGGTTAGGGGGAACCAATGGTGAAGGTTCATGGTTGGGTGGGATGTTATTCATCCCAAGTTGATCGAGTTGCTTACAATTAGAATTCGAGGTTGATGTTTTATCTATAATATTGCTTTTATTTTACTTATTATTTGATACAAAACCTATTCTGTTTGTTTATAACCGAGAATTATGTTGCTTATTGAATTATAGAGACAAATATATAATTAATTAGCAGTGTAAATGAGATGTAGATGGGTTATGCATTAGGATCTTATGTGTAGGTTCTGTATTTCTGCAAAGGGATTATGGGAATTATAATTTTTTTCCCAATGA
This sequence comes from Pinus taeda, assembly GCA_000404065.3. Classification (NCBI taxonomy): domain Eukaryota; kingdom Viridiplantae; phylum Streptophyta; class Pinopsida; order Pinales; family Pinaceae; genus Pinus; species Pinus taeda. The sequence continues at coordinate 30,850 of APFE030221696.1, forward strand.
TATATTTTGTTAAACCTATTATTCGTGTTATGTTAAATTTTATCATCGGTATTGTTATACATGTAACTTTAATATGTATGCAAAGGATTTTATAGACTAGCGACTCTTTGTATATATATACAAGTAGTGCAGGTGGTTTCTTAAATAATATAGATGCACCAAAGAGTAGATGCCATATCAAGGTTTGCTAAGTGAGAAATAAGAATTTAGCTTAATTAATTTTACCTTGTCTGGAGGATAGGCACCCACGGGCTACCTGAATGACGAGACTTAATTGTAGCAGAAACTGGTTGTAGTTTCTGGTGGGCTCCAGTATTGCAGCAATAATGTTGCAACTCCTGGTACTCCCTTCTTTACTTTTATCAACCCAGTTGTTCGTAACAAACTTGGAAGCGACAATGTTGTATGCACAAGTACTAGCTCTTGTCGCAGCTGTCATTTGGTCAGCTGGCACAAGTCTGCTAGGGGCTTTAGCCAACTTCTATGAGCTCTTAGAAGAAGCTTTCTAATTGATGGATGAAAGCTAACTAAAAGGAAGCTAATCTACCTGCGAAAAGAGATTGAAAAGCTGAAGGAAAGCACAAACCCTAATTCTACCAGCTAGTCGTACTGATGCAAAGATGAGAATGCAAACTACTGAAAGAGATGCCATTACTTTTATGAAGGTAAAATTCATGTGTTTAGACTACCTTTGTCCTAAGAAAACATCTTTTTGTATTTTTTATTAAGTTGTCAATTTCATCATGCATATGCTTGAACTGTGCTTTATTGTGCAGGGGTGGATCAAGGAGGAGAAATGCTTGGAAAACGTTGGGAAGGTTCAGAGGGGGTCTAAGGAGTCCCTAACACTCTTCCAAAGAGTTTCACAAAGTTTGGCTATCAAGAAACCTCATTTGTGAGCTTCTACAGGAAGTCTGTAGGGGTTCTACAGGATGTTCAGGAATTTCTACAGGACGTTTAGAAATTTCTACAGGATGTTTGAAAATTGGTTTTTAGAGGATGGATGAGTGAGGGAAAATTCATGGATGGTTCTGGAGGTAGGATAGGGGTCTAAAATGGCCTAGGGACTGGTGGATGGAGTCGTGAGAAGGTGTAGGGGGCTGACTTGGCTTGAAGAAGGCTAAGGCAATGATTGAGCAAGAAGGTAGGGTTACATGAAAAAAAACGACAGATAGGAGACAAGGAACTCATCTAGGAGACAGAACAGGTGGCTCAAATGATGCTTTAGGTGGATGAAAGAGTGGAGGAGATTCCCTGCAGGGTGTACTTCGACCAAATCAACAATGTCTTGCAAATTATCAAAACCTGAGCTAATCTAGTCTAACTATCAACAACATGAATGAACAGCAGCTTTATTTGGGAAGAAAACCATGTACATCAACTATGCAAAGAAAAATTTAAGATATCCAAACCCATAACTAATTTTTGCAAATGAAAACAATACACTAAGGATTGTATGGTCAAGCAAACTAGTGTTTTTGTTGGGGCAGCACTGTTTCTTCAATTATAGCCCCTAATCCAATAAGAAAGAGGTGAAACCAAGAGTTTGGTTGTCCCTTTTATTTGAAGCTTTTTCTATTATTATCCTACCAAAACACCTGAAGCAATTTCATTCATAAGCAGTGATCTATCCAAGCAACATAACTAAATCTACCTAACAGAAATACATTCAAATGCATAAAGGGAAACGATGATACATAAAGGAAAAGTAACATTACAGAAAGTAGGCCCTAGGCTGTCAGGTTGGGCCCAACCCTGAGAGCTATGGATCCTATGAAAAACTCAGATTTGATAGAAAATAAAACTACTTCCCATTATCAAAAAATCATCATAAGAGTGATGCCAAAAATGGCTACAAAAGAACAAAGTAGAACTTAGCAGCACTGAGGTGCAAAATACACAATAGTTTCAAAAGTCCCTTCGAAGGCTGAGGCCTGAACATTTATACATCATGAGGGACCTAGCTGGCCTCCTCAATATATGGAACTCGGCTGTCCAAACTGTGAGTTAGACAGTCCCTTCTAAAATCTGCTTGGTTGCCTTCTAGATTTGGTTTTGGTGGTCTTTGGAGCTCGGAGTTGGGGGTGAAGGTCCCAAGGAAGGGTTATTTAATGCCATAGACAACCCCCCTACGAATCCTCACCTCAAGCTTGGCTGTCTTTTAGCCCATGATTGCTCGATTTTGCTCCAACATGTGTCAAAAAACCTGAAATAAGCACGTGTTAGCCACCTAGGAAGAGTGACTACCCTTGTTTGTACAAATGACATAAACATACTGAAAATAATGCATAAGCTATGGAAAATGAAGGATTTGAACAAGGACCGAACAAGGATAATTAGGCCAAATGAGCCCAACAAGTTACCAATTTTAGGGCTCATCATCACCCCTCTGCTAAAAGTGTTGCTCATCCTTTGAGCAACTAGTCCAGCTCCTCGTCTTTCATTGCTTTAATCGCCACCCTCACATCTCAAGCTTTTGAAGTAGTGTCCTCCACACTATCATGGAATCTGGCCTTCCTTTCCACCTCTTCCCACTGCTTATGTTCCTCCTCTTCTGTGCCTCCCTCTAACAATCCAAAAAGCAAGGGTGGACTTAGCTTGAGGCCTATCCAATTGGCTTGGAGGTTCCGCATAGACTAATTATAGAGAGGTACCCATGCCAAAGCCTCCCTCATCCGAGTTGGAGTGTGATATTCTCATATTTTGAGGTTGTGGGACAATGTGTTCCACCTACGGGTGCAAGCATGAACACAATTGTTCCCTAATAACCATTCCATATCCTCGAAGTGTGCTATGGCCTGGGCCTGACGATCCATTTATTCTAATAAAATCTGAGAGTTGGTTTCTAGGTTCTGGTGGGCGGATATCAATGCTGTGGGGTCCCTTAGCTCTGCTCTAATCATCATTGGTTCATGTAACTCCCAATCCATCACATTCCTGACCTCAGCTTCTCTCTTCTCTTCATGGTTTAATCATGAGGTCATTGCCATCAGTTGCATGTCCCCTGCTACTGTGTTGGGGTCCCATGAAGTGATGTTTGGAAGGGCCAAATTATGGAGGTAAAACTCTGAAAGCTTCGCCTTATCTTTCGATGAACTGGTGTTACATAAATCGATGAATTGCTGGGGGTTTTGGATGTGGGCGATAGCCCTCTGTGCCAATGTTTTGATTTGGAACTGTAACCATTGATCCCTTAGGTACAGGCCATAGGATTTGGCCGGTTGCCTACATCGCAGAGCTTCCATTTCCCAACTAGCCATGTAGGCTAGTTGTGCCTCCTTTTCTTGCATCTGCTACTTCAGGGATTGTATCTCCATATCTGCCTGCAATTCCCTTTCCTGTAGTTGCTGGTTAAGTTCCTCGAGATCAGCTTGCATCTCTTCTTTTCCTTGAGGCTCTACTGAGGGATCCTTGGCTATTGTGTCCTCTCCTTTCCTCTATCCCTACACCTGGAGCTGTTGTCTAAGCAGCTTATTCTCTTCTCTTAACTTAGCTTGTTGGGAGCTTTCTGCATGCCTTACTCTTGCCAACTCCCTTTGTGTTTCCTTGAGCCTTTCCTGTAGAGGTCCTATATCTGTTACCCCCTTGGATTTATCAATCCTCATCCAAGTGTGGGTTCATAGTCTTTCTTCCTCTAGTGCTAGAAACAGTGGCACTGTGAACTTTTGAGGAATAATTTTGCCGTCCTCCAAAAAGTTATAATAAGAGCCCAGGTTGGGCTGGGGGCTTGGTTCCATGATGACATCGGCCTTCTCCTCCTTCTGTGGTGACTTGGCTGCTCTCTCTTCCTCCTAAGGTGACTTGGCTGCTCTCTCCTCCATCTGCTCAGTTTCTTTTAGCCTAGCCAAAGTTTCCTCTAGAATAGCCTCAGCATCCTATACAGAGGCTTCTGAGCTCAATTTCTCCATTCTTTCCCTCCATCAGGATGTTTTTAGGCTCCCCTGCTCATAAGTAATGGATGCCTTGGAGGGGGATTTATGCTTTGGTGTGGTAGGGATATCCATGATGGTGATTGGCTCTTTTGATGGAGGTTGGGGTCTGCCAGTCTTAATCCTTACACTCCTTCTTTCCTTAAAATACAGAGGAGTCTCCCTCTTTCGTTTCACTTTTGGCTTGGGAGAGGTACCTAGGGTGGCTAGCACAGCTGCTGCCTCCCTAGCTAGGATTTTGTCCAACTTCTCCTTCTGCTATCCTTCTTTCAGACTTCCTGTAGAAAGTCCTGTAGCGGTTGCTTTCTGGCTTCCTGTAGAAGTTGTTTTCAACTTTCCTGTAGAAATACTCTGCTGCTTTCCTGTAGAAGCCTAGGGCACTATTTTAGTCTGCTTGGCTATGGGGACTTTTCCTTTTATCTTGGCTGAGGTTACCTTAGGGGTGCCCTTACTGACTTGGACTTTCTCTGTCCATTCTGCCCTGCTCTGTAGTATTTTCTCCCTGGGTGTTAGTGCAATTTTATCATCCCCTGTTTTGGCAGCTTGCCCCGTTTTTGGTGTCCCTTTTTGTTCTTTCTTTAGTGTTTTTCCAGGGGTTTCTTGTTTTTTAACCTTCTTCTCTGTTTGAGTATGCTCCTTCTCCTCACTACTAGAGGAAGTGAGCTCCTCGGCCAAGACTCAGATGTCATCATCCTTTGACATATTCTGGGAAATTTCCCAGGAGAGAGGGACAGTGAAAGTGTGGAGTGTATCTTCCACAAGGAGCTTAATAAGCCCATGATGGCTAGCTAGTCTGGTGTCCCCTCTCTGAGTTTGGTGGCACACTCAGACATGGACTGTAGGAGGAGATAAGGAATGCTCAATTTTTTCTTTGAGGGTAGGTCCATGTGGTGTCTGAGTTCTGTGAGCAGCCGAAAATGATAGCCATATACGATGCTAAATTACCCCTCACACATAATACACTTCATAATTTGGACGCTGACTTCACTCCAGAATGGTTGTAGGCTGGTCCTCCGAACTCCATTCTTGTCTTCTGAGAATTGTTCCTCTGGCAAGAAGAACCCTCTTTTAGCTTTCTGACCCAAATTCTTCTCCTCGTTATCCCAGGGCACCCCCATTGGAAGATCATTTACCCTGCTGATGAGCTATGGGGTGAGTCTGAGGCTTAGTCCTCTGAAGTTGACAATGGCCAATGTCTTTGACTTCGGCTTTAGGGACTGGAGGAATTCTTCCGCAATTTCGTCATTGTGACCTTGAAGCTTGTCACAAAATGACATCCAGTGTGCATGGGAAAACAAGTCCACCACCTCAAGGGTTTCCCGTAATTTCTTGGAGTTCGAAGGTTCTTTTCGAATGAACCCTTACGGCATGGTAAAACTCTGTGTTTGCTCGCGCTTTCACGCAGAGTGGGAATTCGGGGTGGATTTCCTTCTCAGAGCATAAAAAATATATCTTTGGTCAATTACCCTGTGCTGAACTTGCCTGCTCACGTATATAGAAGGGGAACTTCGGGATTTTTTCACACAGAGCGCAGAGCTACGTCTCCATTATACACATAGTCGCATAAAATTTACAATTTTTACCAGTGTTTTGATAGTGTCTCAATTTCTACAGGAGGGATTTTTCATTCAAGCGTGGAGGAAATCTCGCATGCAAACCACGAAGACAATTTTGGGCAGTGATATAAAAACTTCAGACAAAATTGCATTCACATTTCTCTACCCCCCTCACTACATCGAATTCACCACCTTTGGAATTACTTGCATGGGAAAGTTAAGTTCTGCCTACCTCACTAAAAATTGCCACCCTCGACGTGAACAGTCCACGCTGCTTCGGATGTTGTGTTTCCTGTAGCGCAACTTCCTGTAGAAATTGTTCCTGCCTTCTGGAGGAGGTTACAATAGCACAGGACCAGTCTGAGCGGTAGCAGGATGTTTGAACAGACCGAGAACTTGGGATAACAACTTGCAGAGGAGGAGGACGCACATTCGGCTGCAAAATGGTTGTGAGCGTAAATGACTGCAGTGCATCATAAGTATTCAATCGGCCGATTTCGAATTGCTGCAGAATTCATGGCACGGGGGTGAGCTGTCCCCGCTGATCCATTGGCCGATGTCATTGCTATCATTCCCCAGTGTGCCCCTGGCCACCGAATTCTTTCCTCTGCATTTACCGCCGCCATTCCTATCATACCGCCGCTTCTCCTCGACTGGACACTTCCCACGTGTCAATTATCCAACTTTTCGACATAACCAATCTAATTTGGATCCTATGAGGCCGCTTGACTGGCTGTGGTGGCCAGTTGAATGGAAACCAGCCTTGCTCAATCCGTCCATTCTCACAGTCATGCATATTCAGAGTATAGCTTATGTAATTTGACGAAATAAGGTTAGGCACTTACCTGTGCGACCGTGGACGTGGGCTTTTTTCAGGTTTTAGGACGAGGGATGCTGGATCTGCATGTTGTTGCATTATGCTTAGGTGTTGGAGCTCCTCTTCATTGGCTACTGCTGTTTATGAGCCTTTGACACCCGTTTCTCTTGTGGCGAATACTGCATGCACCGGTTCTGCGAGCTGCTGGTGTCTTCATGGTAGGTGCTCCAGCTGGATCAGCTGCTACAGGATTCCTATAGGACATCCTGTATTCGTTTCTCCTTCTAGGGTGCATGCTGAAATAATTGGAGTCACGTTCACGGGATAAGGGTTTTGAGGTCGCCTAGACAGGTGAAGTGCGTGAGCCTCAGAAGGCCTTATTTTTTATTTTGAAAAAAGAAAATTCTTATTTGAAAAAAATAGAGTTATGGTATGCATGTGCAGGTATGCTCACCCAGATGAGAGTGATGGCAGTGAAAGGCGGTGAAACGAGTGGAGGATGAAAGAAAAGGGTGGTTGCATTCCTCCTCAATGGGCTTCAAGCTCCAAATCCTTCTCTACAGCTGATTTTGGCCCGTACAAAAGTTCTACAGGATGTTTCCTGTAGAAATACAGAACTTCCTATAGAAAGTCTTGTAGCTTCCTGTAGAAGGCTAAACCATGACCCGATTGTGTCCAAACCTTGAAAAAATGAGTGTTCATGGAGGGAGTGTATGTGAGGCTGCCTGGTAGCTTGATAGGGACCCTTGTCCTTGAGTTGAGAGGCCTCCTTCGGTGCGGTGCATTCCTGCAACCTACAACACTTTCAAAGATCAGCTTGTCTTTTTTCTCTTTTTTTTTATTTTTTTATTTTTTTTAAGAGACAGAAGGGGCACCTCAATGAGGTTTTCATCCCTACCATCTTCCTTGGGCACCTCGAAAATGTTTTCGTCCAAGGATCTTTTTATTCCCATTCTTTTTTCAAAGAGCCAGCAGGAGCGCCTCAATGAGGTTTTCACTCCTACCATCTGCCTTGGGCACCTCAAAAAGGTTTTCTCCCAAGGATCTTTTTTATTGCATTTTTTTTTTTTTTGATATATAATGATGCTCAGGGTGTACCCAAAACAGAGGCAAAACCCTTCTCTATGACCAACACTGATTTTTCCACAGTTTTGACAAACTCTTTCCTCGAAAGAGGTTTCCTGTAGATCTTTAGTCGGTGCCCATTGATGAGCATGGGGATGGCTTCTTCATCAATAGTCCGGATAAGGACAGAACCATTGTCATTACACTTTTCCACTTCGTATGGTCCTAGCCACCTTTTCCTCAGCTTCCCTTGAAATCCTTATGTCTGGAGTCATACAGCAGCGCCCAATCTCCTGGCTAGAATTGTTTGTCATTGAGGTGTCGGTCATGCCATACCTTCCTCTAAAGTTGAGTCACTTATGAGTGGAGGAGGGCCTGCATTCGAAGTTCGTCTAACCCATTCAGTTGCATTAACCTTTCTTGTTGAGCATGGCTGAGATCTAGGTCCAGCTGAGCTGCCATCCTCAATGTGTTGTATTCAAACTCGATTGACAGCAAAGCTCTCTCCCCATAGACCAGCTCATAGGGTGTGGAACTGGTTGTGGTCTTCCAAGTGGTGTTGTAGGCCCAAGTGGCCTCAACCAGGTGATCTGCCCAATCCTTTCTGTTGCTGCTCACCACCTTAGTCAAGATCCCCTCTAATGCTCTATTGGTGACTTCCACTTGCCCATTTTCTTGAAGATGATATCGGGTGGAAGTCCTATGCTTGATCTTGTGATGAGCAAGCAAGTCTTCAATCAAATTGGAGGTGAACTAGCTTCCTTCATCGGTAACTAACTCTCTTGGGTAGCCAAATTTGTAGAAAATGTTCTCTCTTAAAAACTCTGCCACCTTTTCTTCTGTTGCTGCTTTGATTGCCTTGGTTTCTACCCACTTTGTTAGATAGTCTATGCACACATTGATGTAAGACTTTTTCCTTCAAGGAGGCTTGATAGGACCCACAAAATCCATACCCCAATTCTCAAATGGCTTAAGAGTCACCTGAGGTTGGAGAGGCATTTCGTCTCTGGGAGTCGGTTTCCCCATCCTTTGGCATCAGTCACATTGGCTGATATATCTTCTGAAATCTTGATGAAGAGCGAGCCAATAGTAGCCCGCTTGTAGAATTTTGAAGGCAGTTCTCTTGGCTGCAAAATGTCCTCCACAAGGCCCATCGTGACAAGTTAGGAGGATGTCAAAGACTTCCTCCTCCCTTACACAACACCTTAAGATCTGATCAGGGCCAATTGTGAACAAGTTGCCCCCGATCCAAGTGAATGAAGCACTTTTCCTCACGATTCTGCTCTTCTCCTTTAAGGATAGACGCGGAGGGAAATGTGCTGAGACTAGATAGTTGGCTATATCAGCAAACCACGGGGAGAGTACTGAGATAGAAAACAGATGCTCATCTGGAATCTAGTCATCCATTGTTCCTTCTTCACCTGCAGGCAAATCCAATCTAGACAAAAAGTCAGCAACAACATTTTCTTTACCTGGTTTGTCAACCATGGTCGAATCAAACGGCTACAACAAAAGTAACCATCTAATAATACGAGCATTCACATCAGGCTTATTCATTAAATATCTAATTACAACATGGTCAGTATGTACAAATGTTTGATAGCCAGTGATGTAGTGTCAGAACTTGTTTAGGGAATGGACCACGGCCAGGAACTCTTTCTCAGTTACCATATAATTCATTTCTGCCTTAGATAAGTTTTTGCTGACAAAGTATATAGCATATGGAAGTTTTTCTTCAACTTGTCCTAAGGCTACCCCTATGGCTTTGTTCAAGGCATCAGTGTAGATGTGGAAAGGCAGGGCCCAATTTGGGCCTCTCAGAATTGGAGCAGACACCAACTTATCCTTCAATTCATGCAGAGCCTTCTGGTAGTCATCCGACCATTTAAACTCAACATCTTTTGCTAAGAGGCCAAAAAATGGCGAGGCTAGCTTACTAAAGTCTTTAATGAATCTTCTGTAATATCCCGCTAAGCCTAGGAAACTCCAAACATCTCTCACCTTCTAAGGAGGTGGGACCTTTTTGATAATAGCAATTTTACTGGGATCCACCTGTAACCCCTAGCGAAAAATGGTATGCCCTAAAACGGTCCCCTCAGTCATCAAAAACTCACATTTCTCAGAACTGAGGGACAAGTTCATCTCAATGCACTTGCTCAAAAATTTTCTCAGGTTGGATAAGGCTTCTTGGAAGCTAGACCCGTAAGGAGTAAAGTCATCCATATAGTTTCTACCGAATCATGGACCAACTCGGCAAAGATGCTTAATACAATTCTCTAGAAAGTGGCAGGGGCATTACATAGCCTGAAGGGAAGGACGCGGCAGGCAAAGGTACCCCATGGACAAGTGAAAGTGGTCTTATCTTGGTCCTCTGGGCTGATCTGGATCTGATTATACCCACTGAACCCATCTAGGAAGGAGAAAAACCTCTTCCCTGCCAGACCATCCAACACTTGATCTATGAAAGGTAAAGGGAAGTGGTATTTCTTGGTGGCTTTGTTCAATTCTCTGTAGTCCACACAGATTCTCCATTGCCCATTTTTCTTGGGCACCAACACCAGAGGGGAAACCCATTCGCTATCTGAGATGGGGTAGATGAAGCCTACATCCAACAATTTTTGCACTTCTTCTTTAACAATGTCCTTGAGGGCTGGATTCATTCTCCTCTGAGGTTGCCTAACTGGTTTACAGTCCTCCTTGATGTTGATATGATGAGTACAAACTGAGGGATGGACTCCCTTCATTTCCTTGTAGCTCCAAGCAAAGGCCTCCAAATGGCGAGTCAAGAGGTTACATAACTCCTTTTCCTAAGAGGGAGAGAGAGAGGAGCTTATCTTCAAAGTCTTCTCAGGGCCAAACTCCACATTCTTAACTCTGGGGGTGGTCAAATTAGTGGCACCTAGGTTCACTAAAGCATTGGCCTGGGTATCTTCCACCAATTCTTCCAAGGATAACGCACCAGGGGGAGGATCTTGGATTAAGTTTTCAATCAAATCATCCTCAGTTAGAGGGCCTCCCCTGGTGGCCTCTACTGTGCATAATGGTGCAGAGTAGACCTCATCCTCTTCTTTTCCTTCAGGCGTAAGTCATGTTCTAGTAGAGGTTGGGCAGGAGGGTATAGGACCAGCTGTTTGGACATAGGCCCATTTTTGATGGTCATGCTTCCAGCTCGACAGTTGATGTAAGCATCTGTAGTAGCCAGCTAAGGCCTTCCCAAAATGAGGGGATATCCCGTGAGTTTTGCCTTAGGCTGAAGGACCAAAAAGTCCGCAGGGTATTCCGAGGAGTCAACAGAAACCAAGACATCCTCCACAATCCCTTCGGGAGTCACGGTGGAGCAGTCTGCCAATTGCATCACTGTCGAGGTCTTCTGTAAGGAACTATGAAGATTGAGCTTAAGCATGGTGTCCCTGGTCATCACATTAATGGCAGCTGCTAGATCAATCAAAGTGTGGGGTATAATGGTGCCATTGATGTGGACATCAACTACAAGACTCCCAGGGTCCAAATACTTTGGATAGATTACTTGCCCTAACATGAGAACGGACAACTGTCCTATGACATTTATGGTCGAGGCATCTTTATTTCACCTGCCTGGGTGCCTAAAACACTTCTGCTTAATCAATTTGTTGTATATCGGTACATCTTTTATGGCCTGGAGAAGTGGTATTTTCACACACAACAGCTTGAGTTCTCCCAGAATCTCATCCTCTTCTGGGTTGGGTTGTGTGGTTACTGTGAGTCACTCAGGAAAGGGTGGAATGGCTTGGGGTTCACTTTCCAATTTCTCTTCCTCCTCCTCTAGGGGAGGAGGTTGGCATTATGGAAGGACCTTCCCAGATCGCAGGTTGATCTCTTGGATCTCCACAGCATAGGTAGGGCATGTTGTCTCCCCAGTATATACCTGTTGGGCCTGTCTGTTGTTGGGGTCCGAGTTCGGTTGAGAAGGCACCTGGGGTTGTCTTGGAGGAGCAAGAGGTAATGGTTGTAGTTGAGTTGGTGGTGGAGGCAAAATGGCGGGCGGAGTGTTGTATTGGGGCCTCCACCCCAGTTGAGGTGCATTCCACTGAGGTTGCGGTTGGGCATGAGAGTGAAACAAGTGAGAAGGAGGTTGAGTGTGGTATGGAGATGGATAATAACACGGAGGAGGTGCGGACCAGGAAGGATGAGCAGGGGGACCCCAAGAAGGTATATGAGCAGATTAGTTGGGGTGGTAATAAGCTTGGGATGACCCTTGCATCCCCTGCTAATAAGGTCTGGGTCCATGAGGCCTCCTTTGGTTGAGGAAGTAGAGGGGTTCAGTAGCCACCTCTATCCCTAGGTACATGGCTTTAAATCCTGGCAAGGTAGGGCATTGGTTGGTGGGGTGGTCTTCCTCACAAACGAAACATACCTCTACTGAGTGCAATGGGAACTCATTCTTGGGATGCTTCCTCATGCATTTAGGACAAAAAATGGCCAAAGCCCTCTCAGCGTCTTCTTTCTTTTGCTGAATTTGGAAGGTATCAAGTTGCATGGCAATACTCTGTCTCATTTTTCTCTTAAGTTCTTCCATCTGGTTAGAAAACTCATGCTTGGAGAAAGAGGTACTAGCTGAGAGATGATTCCCCCTACCTCTCTTCCAGGCCGCCCTAGAATGGTTCCTAAACACGGTCTTTATGTCCTCATAAGGTAGTTGGTAGATGTCTCCTCCAGCCAGCATGTTAAGGGTGTCCAGAAGGTCTTCATGGACTCCTCGGAGCAAAACCAGCTTCAGAGATTCCGGGTCAAGTGTGCACGTGGCCCATTTATAACTCAGTTGGAACCTCTCCTCATAGTCTTCCAAAGATTCATCGCTGCCCATGGTCATCCGAAAGATTTCTCCCTTAGTTTCCTTGGACCTACAGTAGTCTTTGTACTTGGCATTGAAAGCTTGCTGCATCTGAGCCCAAGTGGTGATACTGTTTCCAGGTAACCCCATGAACAGGCATAATGTTGCATCCTTGAGGGTAGAGGGAAAGAGTTTCAGCTTTTTCTCATCCTCAGCATAGTCATAAGTTCGACAAAGGACAACAAACTCAAACAGGAAGGTATCAGGGTCCTTAGTAGTCAGTCCATGGAAGTGAGGTAATGCAGAGGGACTTATGTTTTTCATTTTCATATCTCCATTACTCTCTCGGATGGGAAAGGCACCCTCTATTCTTTCATCTCCTCTTCTACCATTTTGGTTTTCTGCCATGGCTTCAGATGGAGTGTTCCCTAACTCTTCTTCTACTATAGGATCTTCGTATATCTCAGGAGGTTCACCTATAGGTTCTTCTGACTCACAGTCACCAGAGAAGAGAGAAGGTTAACTCAGTGATGTGGTGGGGGTGTTGGGTAAGAATTTTCCGGTTTTATCTTTATTCCTACGACGCATGAAATGGAAAGACTTTTTTATTGCTTTTGTTTTTTTTTCTCTGATGATACCTACAAAACTAAAATAGATTGAACTGCAACTAACTATCTTGCTGAAATGAAAATGCGGAATTGAAATGAAAACAAGAAAGGACTAATCTATTTTGCTCAAATGACATTGCAGGAATGGAATGCTAAGCTACGCTTGCAGAATTGAAATTACGGAATTGAAATGCTAATCTATGAAAGTAGGAAATTTCTACTTTACTTTTGCGGAAAGGAAATTGCAGAATGGAAATGAAATAAACTACTTAGCAGAAGGTTGTAGGAGAAAATAGAAGAAAAGCAACAATGACCAATACTCTGACGCTTCCCCGGCAACGGTGCCAAAAAGATGGTGGGCTCTAGTATTGCAGCAATAATGCTGCAACTCCTGGGACTCCCTTCTTTACTTTTATTAACCCGGTTGTTCGTAACAAACTTGGAAGCGATGGTGCTGTATGCATAAGTACTAGCTCTTGCCGCAGCTGTCACTTGGTGAGTTGGCACAAGTGCGCTAGGGGCTTTAGCCAACTTCTATGAGCTCTTAGAATAAGCTTTCTAATTGATGGATGAAAGCTAACTCAAAGGAAGCTAATCTACTTGTGAAAAGAGATTTAAAAGCTGAATGAAAGCGCAAACCGTAGCAAACCCTAATTCTACTAGCTAGTCCTACTGATGCGAAGATTAGAATGCAAACAACTGAAAGAGATGTCATTACTTCTATGAAGGTAAAATACATGTGTTTAGACTACCTTTGTCCTAAGAAAACATATTTTTGTATTTTTGATTAATTTGTCAATTTCATCATGCATATGCTTGAACTGTGCTTTATTGTGCAGGGGTGGATCAAGGAAAAGAAATGCTTGGAAAAGGTTGGGAAAGTTCAGAGGGGGTCTAAGGAATCCCTAAAACTCTTCTAGAGAGTTTCACAAAGTTTGGCTATCAAGAAACCTTATTTGTGAACTTCTACAGGAAGTCTGCAGGGGTTCTACAGGATGTTCAGGAATTTCTACAGGATGTTCAGAAATTTCTACAGGATGTTTGAAAATCGGTTTTTAGAGGATGGATGATTGAGGGAAAATGCATGGATGGTTCTGGAGGTAGGATAGGGGTCTAAAACGGCCTAGGGACTAGTGGATGGAGTGGTGAGAAGGTGTAGGAGGCTGACTTGGCTTGAAGGAGGCTAAGGCAATGATTGAGCAAGAAGGTAGGGTTACATGGAAAAAAATGACAGATAGGAGACAAGGAACTCAGCTAGGAGACGAAACAAGTGGCTCAGATGATGCTTTGGGTGGATGAAAGAGTGGAGGAGATGCCCTGCACAGTGTACTTCGACCAAATAAACAAAGTCTTGCAAATGATCAAAACCTGAGCTAATTCTAGTCTAAATATCAACAACATGAATGAACAATAGCTTTATTTGGGAAGAAAACCATGTACATCAACTATGCAAAGAAAAATTTCAGATATCCAAACCCATAACTAATTTTTGCAAATGAAAACAATACACTAAGGATTGCATGGTCAAGCAAACTAGTGTTTTTATTGGGGCAACACTGTTTCTTCAATTCCAGCCCCTAATCCAATAAGGATGAGGTGAAACCGAGAGTTTGGTTGTCCCTTTTATTTGAAGCTTTTTCTATTATTATCCTACCAAAACACCTTAAGCAATTTCATTCATAAGTAGTGATATATCCAAGCAACATAACTAAATCTGCCTAACAGAAATACGTTCAAATGCATAAAGGGAAACAATGATACATAAAGGAAAATTAATAGTACAGAAAGGAGGCCCTAGGCTCTCAGGTTGGGCCCAACCCTGAGAGCTATGGCTCCTATGAAAAACTCAGATTTGATAGAAAATCGAAGTGCTTCCCATTATCAAAAAATAATCATAAGGGTGATGCCAAAAATGGCTACAAAAGAACAAAGTAGAACTTAGCAGAACTGAGGTGCAAAATACACAATAGTTTCAAAAGTCCCTTCTGAAGGTTGAGACTTAAACATTTATACATCACGAGGGACCTAGCTGGCCTCCTCACTCTGTGGAACTCGGCTGTCCAAACTGTGAGTTAGACAGTCCTTTCTAAAATCTGCTTGGTTGCCTTCTAGATTCGATTTTGGTGGTCTTTGGAGCTCGGAGTTGGGGGTGAAGATCCCGAGGAAGGGTTATTTAATGCCATGGACAACCCCCCTACTAATCCTCACCTCACGCTTGGCTGTCTTTTAGCTCATGATTGCTCGATTTTGATCCAACATGTGTCAAAAAACCTGAAATAAGCGTGTGTTAGCCACCTAGGAAGAGTGACTATCCTTATTCGTACAAATGACATAAACATATTGAAAATAATGCATAAGCTATGGAAAATAAAGGATTTGAACAAGGGATGAACAAGGATAATTAGGCCAAATGAGCCCAACAAGTTACCAATTTTGAGGCTCATCAGTTTCCTTAACCCATATAGGAGAAAAAAACTTTAAATTTGGAATTATAAGGCATAATGAGCCATGTACATTACCGGTGTAAGAACTATTAATCTCAATATGCATGTGTGAGAACAATTTATAATCGAATTGATTTGATTTTTTTAAAAGGTGGAAATATCTAGTTGGAATATAAATAGATAGTTATGGCTACAGTCATCACTGGCATTGAAACTATAAAACATAAAATAATTAAGCAGACTAGAAGTCATGACTCATAGTATTCTGTTCTAATCCACATAAATACATACGAAAGAGGATTGACAAACTACAAAGAAGAAGATGAGTAACTTTAACCGAACTCGAGTCATTGTTAAGTGAAAATAAATCTACAAGTGGAAAACTATATCTGGCAACTTTCAATCCATTCAACAATCGAATAAAATTTGTATATTATGGTAACTAAGATAGAGTAAGAGATGTATTTTCCAATTGTACGCTTAGAAAAGAAATAGGAATGTACAATTCATTATTTTGTTATTACATGAACAAGTCGAGTTCCAGACCAGGATAAGATAATTTGAATGGTGTGCATTAGCCTACATACTCTATTGTTAAATAATTTTCTCGATACCCAATGCGCTTAGAAAAATACATAAACGCTCAACCGATGTATTATTATGAGTATCAATGAGTATTTACCAACTTCAACAAAGGATGTAAATCCACATTTCAACTGATTAATATATTTAACATTCTCTCGACAACGCCTGTGTTAAATAAACTCTGTAAATGGAAAGAGATGCAAAATAATAATTGTTGGAATTGAACACAAATTAATTCAGAAGGCAACCAATTTTAAATAAAATTAACTATATCTACAGGTATTACGCAAGACTAATACACATTCTAACAGTTCTGCTACATTATTCAGAAAGAAAACCATAAGAACTAGTGCTAGATTAACCTTTACAGAAAGATAAATTATGTGGAACAGAGTATGCACAATAGAACTAACCATCAACAAATAGATGACATGGGAACAAAACAAATACTCTCAGTGGTATACACTCTGAGTATAAGATTATATAATTGTCCTTCCTCTAGGAGTATCAGGAAGAATTTTGGTAAATAGGCAGCAGGCGTAACTTATGGCCAGATAATGGAAATATAAATCATAGAAATATCTTATTTTGAGAAATTCTTGTAAAAAGCCTTCACGATAGTCGATACGTCGAACCGACTTGTAGCAGTGTAAAGCGTTGTTAGTTGTTGAATCCTGTTCTCTAGTCGAATGAGGTACTCAAATCAGAAGTGAACATGCTCTCCATACCTGTAAATGAGACAAAAGCCAGGAAATAGATCTATTAAGATAGGTTTCCTAGAAGACAAAGGTTTCAACCATAAGCCAAGCTAAATAGGTATAAACATCTACCTGTTACGTGTGCTAATGCTGAGGTCGTCCCCTTTCACATCTGAAGAAGGGTTAATAGAAGAGCATAAATTTAAGCTTGTCGTTACCGAATAAAAACCAAGAAAGTTTTTACATTACAAGAAAAATAAAAAAAATAACGTAAGGTGGGTATCGGGTATTATAATTTATTACCTGGTAGAGGAACTGGTGGAGCGAGTGCCGAAAGAAATTTGAAACAAAGAACACAGAAAATAGGACTGCCTCAAGTCTTGACGCGCTCTTTTCTTATGTCAACTACAAATCAAAACCACAATTTTCAATATGAGAATAATAATGGAAAATAGAATGATATGAATCAGAGTAAGGAAAAAGGAATAGATTTAAAAGTATATATATATCTCTGGTGGGTGAGTAGACTTTCTCCTGAAGGGTCGGTTACTGAGCGTTATGGTGATTAGAGGCTACGAGTTAAATCCCAAACGACACTACCATCTTTTATGGTGTAATAACCATTGAGTGGTAAATCATAGAGAAGCTTATAAGCCATGAAAGGACCACATTTAACCAGTTACACATCTGTAGAAATAATAAACATGACACGCGGACATGATTAACGAGGCAGCTGTTCGGCTTCACGAGTAATCACTTGGAATAACTCAGGGGAGGGCGTAAACAAAAAATGACAAAGGAAATTCGTTCAAAGGGGTTTAGGGTTTGGTTAGAAGTGTGACTGACTATTGGATCACCTCATTGCATCCTAGACGTTCACAAAAAACTAACACTGCAATCCCATGTGATGTGTGTATGGCACTTCTTGAGTTGGATCAAAAAGACGAGTTGGCTATCTCCCCAGACACATTGTTTTCTACCATCATATGATTATCACCCATAGAGGGTTTTTCTACCATCATATGATTATCACCCATAGAGGGTTTTAATATATGTTCAAGGGTGGAAACCAAACCATCATATGGAAGTGTTAACATTATACAATCAATTATCACCTTTCCATACTTATAATATTGAGATGGTTAAGAATAAATGAGAAAGTTTTTTAGGATCACGCACTCCATAAATGTTGTGGTCTGATAACTATAACAAAGTGATTTGTTAACATAATACAAGTCACAAACATTTCCTTAACCTTAAGTTATCTATCGTGGAGTTATTAACAAGGGAAACAAAACAAAACTGACCATAGAATCCTTTTTGAAGCCATAACAGATAATTGATATTAGTGGTAAAGTATAGGGTCTGTATATATATAAGATCCTGAGCAAGGTATGCACAAACAAAATAAATGAAAGTATATCATAAATTTATACCTACTATGAGGAAAATATCACGAACTTTTTGTAAATCGCTTCATAGCCAAATAAAAATAAATCAATAAATCAATCGAAGTATGAAATGGTTAATGGTATAATAGATAAGTAGCCAAAGACAATATATATTGTGGTAATGCTGACAGATAAATTAAGTATAAAAAAATAAAAAATAAAAAATAAAAAATTGAGAGTAGTGAAGAGATTTGTGACAAGGATTCATTCCATAGTGGTCCTAATAGATGAAAGTGTAATATAGGAGTTTTAACCATTATTTAACGTAAATATCCTTGTTTCACCATAGAAGGTTTGAATGGAGGTAGAAACTTAGAGCCCTTCAGAGATAAAAGCCACATTAAAGACATTACATCTCTCGAGTAATGTGGATGTTTTCTCATTTGCGGTCACAAGCCCTATTGGGGTCGCACTTTTATGTTACATTGGGAAAGAGGCAGAGAATGATTGCGTGGAAGCTGTAGGGTAGGTTCCATAGAAGGCTCAATTTTTTTTATAATCGAATGGATCATTTGCATGCAAAGCTAGGACCTTCGTGGGACCCATGATGGAGGACTATTTGGAATACTGACATGAATAGGGATGAGGATGTGGAAATGCAAGACATGTTAAAGACACATGTGGCCTTTTTGGAAGGCCAAGTGGCTTGATTGTGGGTGACACATGGCACATGTAGAGGAGGTTATGTAGTGGCATGATGTCATCATGACATTGTCATGTGATGAAATTAGTGTGACATCATCCTAGTTAAGTGCAACTCAAGAGGTTCAAATTTCACTTCATGTCATCATGAAATTCTCATCCTATGACATTAATGTGACATCATTTTGGTTATGCAGAATTCAAGAGGTTCAAATTGCACTTTTACCAGCCAAGTTGCAATTAATAGAGCCGAGGAACAAGAATCAAGCCTGAAAATTAATGTGAAATATTCTTATTCATGCTTTCAAATTTGAAAGAATGTACCACTCTGTGATAGTCCTGTGAGATGGTAGCCACATCACAAAAATTATTTCCTATTCATGTTGCATGTATTCCTCCTTTAGCACTCTAAATTTGAAGGATAGGTCATGTGGACATGGCCCAACCCATGACCACATCTCAATAAAGACTAACCTAGTAGGGCCACATGGACCACAAGGTAGCCCAATGTGGTGATAGTGTTAACATCGTAGGGTTTCTAAGGCCAAGCTCTAAATGGCCATGAATTTTGATATGGGTGTAAGATTGAGATAAAATTTATATCACCAAGAATATATGGACAAATTGGTTGGGTTGGCGGGGTTAATTTTTTCTTTTGACGAAGTTTAAATTCAAGGAATTTTATAACCCCATTTCCATAAAGATACCTTCGAGATCAAGTTAAGCTTGACGTAACACCCTCCACTTTCCAAGAATGACCCAAGGAGGTGGGACGATGTGTCACAACTAGGAGAAAGAAAAAATATACCATTATAATTATATTCATAGGAAAACTAGTAGATCTCATGGTTTGGATGTTATTTGTTCCTAAGTATTTCAATCCTAACAACAATGTTGAGACTAAGCTACTAAGGATCATTTAAAAATACTTGTAATATACTTTGGCTTGAAAATGGATCCCTAGTAAATCAATAGTAGAGACTAAGGGGATGGTAGAAAGTACAATAGTATTCACTGATTCATGGAAGTGTCCCAGTATTTTCTTAGTTTTTCAACTCATGTCTAGATTCAATGGATGTCCTATTATCTTTGGAAGGCCATAGATAGAAATAAAAAATGCATATATTAGTGGAGACTCATAAATATTCCCATTACTAATGCTCAAGACCAAAAAACTTTTTCTTTACTCCCAAATTTAGCCACTATTGTAAAGATATTTTCCAATATGCATAGAAGAAGAAGAAAAATACCATGATGGGTCTTCTATTTTCCTCATTTCTGTTATTGACATAGTCCTAACCAACTAGATAAATGGCCTAGAATTTGAACAATAACATAAAGTTATTACTACTCATGAGGGAAGTGCATGGCTATAGAATTTCATAACTAAAACCAATAACCCTACTATAAAAAAAAAAAATGGCCCCTATAAAAGAAAATAAATCAACATTAACCTTACTATTGATGAAGAGCAAAAATTGTACATTGTTCTCAAAGAACAAATTGTAACTTTTGCATTGGACTACATGGAGATGAATGCCATCCCTCCAATAATCTACTTCAATCATATATACATCAAGGATAATTGTAACCCATTTGGTAGCCCTAGAAGAGAATGTACCTTCCATTTAAAGACATTTTGAAAGAAGAATTGTAAAGAATCTTATATGTTGGATTCATCTACCCCATCTCTGATAGTGAATGGGTTTCACCCTTAGTAATTGTCCCAATGAAATAATGAAAATTGAGAGTCTCCCTAAAATATATCGATTAAAATAAATCCAATATGAAAGTTCATTGACCATGTCCTAGATGTCCTAGCAAGAAAGTAGTATTTTTCATGTGTACATGGACTTAGTGGAGATAATAAAATATAAATAAGTCCTAAAAATCATAATAGAAGTATCCTTATTTATCCTAAAGTATCATTTCCTACAAGGTACTTCCCTTTAGCCTATACAATGCTCCAGTAACCTTCCACAGTTTTTTACTTAACAAATTTTTGCACCTTTTCTATAATTATATCGAGGTCTTTCTAGTTGAATTCACACCCTATGGAAACTCCTTCGAAGATACCTTTCCTAGTCTTGAAAAGTTCTCCAAAGGTGTCAAGAAATGAATGTCTCCCAAAACATTGAAAAATGTTATATATTTATGAGTGAAGGGGTGGTTTTAGGATATTTTTTACCTTTTAGAGCCTAAAATTGAGGTATACCAAACCAGGGTAAATATTAATAGAAAATTGTGTACCCCTTGAAACAAAAATATGTGAATTGTTTACTTGGGCATGTAGCTTACTATAAGAGGTTCATAAATATAGTTCCCCATATTATTGTTAAATTAATTAAATAATAAAAATATAAATAAAGTGAAGGATCTATAGATATAAAAAATAAAACATTTTATTGATAAAAAAATAGGTAAAAATAATTTATGGGAAAGCTAATTAAAGTTAAATGTTGAACATGTCAAGATAAGAATAAAAATGCATGATGACAAGTGGATCATGTGCATGAGGTTTTCTTGTGTTTGACAAAGGAGCTTTGCCTAATAGAGGTAGGTAAGGCTACAAGGCAACTTTTTCTATAACGAGAATTATTGGAAAGTAAGGATCAATACTATCTAGACTACCATGGATATTCCAATAGAAAATTTGTCACCAAAGATCTGACAAAAGTTTGCTGAAGTATGAAATCTACATTATGAGGGTTAATTTATTTTAGATTTATGGATTCATTTATTTATTATTTTTTTCTTATGTGGGCAATACATAAGCTTTTGGGAAATAGAGAATAAATAGAAACAATGACTAAGAAAACCATAATAACACTTGGAAAACATTTTTAAAGAATACCTAGTTGGAAGGTAAGGATGCTCTGCTTTCTCCATCATTGAATGTAATTGGTTAAAATACAAAGGAGTGAGACATGTGGCTTCTGGGATACTATAGAACACAAACCTATGTATCCATTCTTAGATACTCTACTTTATTATGAAATGAAATTCACAAGAATATAATTTAACCCCTTTTCATATTAGTGGATTAGTTACAACATAGCTTGATTGCCAACCCGGGGTTCAATTTGACGCATTCAACCCTTAATATCATTCAAAACTTAACGCTCATATAGTGTTCTTCATAGTTTACACACAGATAATCCCCCTTTCCATGAGTAATTCAGCATTATGTGGCATTCTCTCGAATTATGGTCGTCAATCACTATAAGAAACCTTTTGGGGGACATAAATTTTGTGTTTGAAATATGGTTGATGTGAATCTTGTATTTTTGGAAATATATTTGAGCCTATAATAGTTTTTGGACATGTGATGCTAAAAGGAAAAACTTTTACCCCACCTAAAAAACATAATTTAAGGCCTCAAACTAACCTCAAAATGTGTTTTGAGCCCAATTCTCCAGAATGGGTCCCACCATGAAATATACTCTTTGAAGATGCCCTATCTCATTTTTCCACCCTCAAAATCATTGAAATGGATGGAGAAAAAAATATAATGATCCAATCTAAATCATAGCTCCCCATTTTTGGATGCTTTTGGCCCCCAAAAGCTTCTAGTAAATGAGTTGAGGAAACAATTCTTCTACATTCTTCGTGAGGTACCATTCAACCTTTACTGGAAGTTGTCCTTTCACCAAAATCTACCAAAGGTTATACCGTCCCTATCTTGTGGTTCTAGACCTTTTATCCAAAATTGTAGCCTATGTTAACTCTTCCTCAACATCTTGTCCAAAATCCTCTATAGAAGCTAGTACCTTCTCCTTTTCTTGATCCAACATGAAGGTCTCTTAGTGCTTCATATTTTCCAAATTCACTGCCAAATAAATGTGCAAGTATGGGGGCATATTGATTTTATAGGAATTAACTTCCACCTTTTTCTAGTATATTGAATGGACCATATCGCATAACCTTGGATTTTTTATTAAAACCTTGTAGCTCCCACTTGTTTAGTTTTAACCATATTTTGTCCCCCACCTTGAGAAGCCTCTATATTATTTGTTGGTCACGCTTGGTATCATATTTTTCCCATGAATTATTTAGTGTCTCATGTACCTGGAAATTGATTTTCCTAATCTTATCCATAAATTTATCTACCCATAAAGCATTTCCTATGGGATCCTTGCTCACTCCTCCTTACTGCCCATAAGAAATATCTAAAGGTGAGGCTGGAAAATATCCAAAAGATGTTTCAAATAGTCACTTACTAGTAGAAGTGGGGAATAATATGTTATGTGTTGCGTATCTACTAAATTTTCATCAAAAGTAATAAAATGGTTATAATTGTAGCATATCAATAGATACACAAAATATGTATAGACATTGAACTTATAGTCCATATTCGTCCACATTGTAGTCCAAAATGCATTGAGAAATCTTGTGTTCCATTGTAAAATGATGCTCATAGGTATCCCAAAGTTCACCTAGACCCATCTAAAGAGAAATTTTCTTGTTTATTTCCCATTGATGGTCCTTTTATAAGGCATGATAATGCACACATTACTAAAATTGAAATATACCATGACATGTAGCCATTTCCATTCTGGATTATTGGTAAAACAACCACAAAATCCATGGAAATTCTTTCCCAATGACAAGTGTATATTTAAGGGATGGTATAAACCATATTTCATGTCACTAGGCTTGCTAGTATATCAATGTATACATAATATTATGAACTTGGATGCATATTATTGCATCTTGGGATGATACACATACCCTTGTCATTTGTCCATTATATTACCAACACCAAAATTCTTTGCAACCTTGGAGATGTAAGTCTCTCTAATTAGTTGTAGTCAATCACTTTTGGGAATGCATAACTTGTCCATCATATAGAGTAACCCACTATGGACATGATAATCAAATATGCTATCAAAATTCTGTATGTGACTCTAGATTTGCAACTATTAAAATACCCCATCTAAGATCTCATCCTCTCTATATTCCTTTCAATATGCATGATGAGTGAAAATCCCCATGTGCATAAGACTTCCGAAAGTTATTATCTTTGATGTTGATGGCCTTGAAAGCATATCATCCAAATTGTTTGTGCTATCCTTCTTGTACTTATTTATTAAGTGTAATTACTACAAAAAAACCATTGTCTTGTAATTCATAGTTTATTGTAACTTAATCTAAGCCTACAAGAATTATAGTGGCTCATAATATGTATGCATTACTATTTTATTTCCCATCAAATAGTGTTTTCAGCTTTGGAGCCTTGTATTAGGGAATCTAGCTATTTTCCATAGGTAGAGTAGTTCAAAACCACCCCATGAAATACTTCATAATGGTTGCATACAATCTTTCGTGTCTACATCAATACTTCTCAAATAATATATACACATGCATTTATCTCCACTTCAAATGGTTGTTGCAATTTTGGTAATGCAACAACTGATGCTTGATTGATTTTCCTATTTAATGTCTTTCCATTCATTGTTATGGCATGGAGTGGTGCTCTTACTACTAAAAATGGGACTATGAATTTCTTGAGGTATTTTGTTTCTCCAACAGAAATCCTTACTTAAAAAACATTTGTAGGCACCAACCACTTCATGATGGCCTCAATATTGGGAGGATCTTCCTTTGACTCTCCTCCACCAATGAAATTTCCTGTATACACCAAATATTACTATTAAAAGTCACATTTCTTAATATCTTCCAGTAATTGGTGCTTCTTCAATATCTCTACAACTTGCATTAAAAATAACATGTGCTCATCCTAGGTAGTAGTATATACCATTCTATCATTCGAATATATAGTATAAACTAAATCTAAATATCAACACAATATATCATTCATTAATGTCATGAACGTAATTGGTATATTTCATAAACAAAAAGGTATGAAAAAACACTCACACAAAACTTGTCTAAATTTGAAAGTTGTTTTCTAGATATTTCCTTCTTTAATCTAAACATGGTGATATCCTAATTTTAAGTCCATGGTGAAGTATTTTTCTTGTTGCAACTAGTCTAATAGTTCATCTATCCTAAGCAGGGGGTACTTATTCTAAAAATTATATTGTTCAACACCATGTAATCAATGCACATTCACTAGTTGCATCCTTCATAAGCATAATTACTATGGGTGACCCACATGGTTAGGTAATTTATAAAATAAATCTCTACTCTAGTCACACTCTAGCAGCCATGACAACTACTTATTCACCTTGGTTGTTTCTATTATGGATTTATTTTATAGCCCAATGTTTCACAACATAGAGTGCGGCAAGAATTGGATCTTATGCTCTACTTTCCTCTTATGTGGTAGCCCTTTAGGCTCCTGGAATACTCCTTTGAATGGATACACCTAATCTTCTAGTTGTTGTCTCTATTCCCTTGTGCACCCATCTAGGGATGCCTTTTCTCTCATTAATGCTTCAACATAATATTTTTTCATAAAAATGATGAAACTTACTTCTTGTTAGAACTAATCAATTTCTTGGCTTGGTTAGAACTTACAAGTCAAATTTTCGACTTCCCCTTATTCACATTGATGGCGAAGGATTTTTTTTCCTTGATGAGGTAGTATTGGTTCTCTCTTAATGAACATTGCATCCTCCATGTATATATAGGGACTGCATAACACCAATCCATATACATCAAGAGAAACTACATCTAGTTCTAGTTTATTGATAAGATCAGCATTGATAGAAAATTTGATTTTCCATTAATTTTTTAGCTTAATTTATGCATCCTTATTTAGCTATCCCCATGGAAATAAACTTAGATGATATTAAATCTACAATTTGAGTTTGTTGACTAGCTCTACTGTAATGAAATTTTCCAATGATAGTGAGTTGAACACAACATCGATTTTTTCTTCTTAACATATATTTTTTTATGGAAGAGTTTAATAACTCCTTCTGAAATGTAGAAAATATTCAAAACTTCTTAAAAACATACATTGTAAAGGGTTCCATAAAAGAGTTTTGAGAGATATTTAACAAATATTTTAAAATTACGAGTACTTTTTAATATCTCACCTAGATTTAAGAATTAGCATTTAAAAGAAAATATTAGATTTAAGAATTAGCATTTAAAAGAAAATATGAACAATAGATGTAGATGTTGATTCATTTGATCCTTCTTTATAGGTGTTCGATTCATTATTGTAAATGGTTGAGAATCTCAACGACAAAAAAACTCTAATACCATATAATTTTCTAAGCATAAGCTATTCCTGATTTAATATTCAATAAACCAAATATAATTTATGATTTAATATTAAATAAATCAAATATAAGATTTAATATTCAATAAACCAAATATAATTTATGATTTAATATTAAATAAATCAAATATAATTTATTTAATTAAATTTATAGAGAATATAGTTGTAGGAATATAGCGTTCTTTATTGATGCTTTACTGTACGAAGTCAGTGTTTATTCCTCTAAATCAGTGAACCACAGTTCAACAATACGATGCAAGTGTATGACTAGGTCCGAAGGTGTATCTCCATATTTATCATAGATTTGGATCTATCACAGATTTTGATTAGTTATGACAGATTTGGATTGAAGACATTTAACACTGTTACGGCATCCATTTCAGTGCAAATTGGGATAAACGTTTTCAAAGAAAATTTAGAGTTGGAACTGTCCAAAATGAAACCCATGGTTGTTTTAAGTCAATGCTCATAGTTTTACTTTTGCTTCATTGTCGGTTTGTTGTATTAACGCATCTTCAAGAAGTGCAATGATATGTGCAACAAACTCCGTTGACTACGATGAAGTTGAAACACCAAGAAACGTACGAGTGCATGAATGAAGACCATTATTTTGTGATGTGGGTTAGGTTATCGACCTTTTGATAAAAATTTGGGCACCTGCCTCATTTGAGATGTCATTACTCACGTCATTTGAGTTGTCTTTATGAGAAGAAAAATGTTGACGGGACTCTTAAGATTTTACTTTACCAACACTAAAATCCCACGTCATCCGGTCTGACAATACGCATATATATGTACAATGCATTAAGCCGTGGCCTGTTTAATCTTTCCCACCCCTCTGTCTATTTATATAATGCTGCACTAGGGAGGCTGAAAATACGATACGGAGAGAGACAAAAAGACTTCAGTAGTACTCTGCAGTGAAAAAGGCTAGCTACAAATCTAATCATGGGGCGTGCACCTTGCTGTGGGGATCATGAAGGGCTGAAGAGAGGACCCTGGACGGCCGAAGAGGACCAGAAGCTCATCCATTATGTTCAAAGCCACGGCCTTGGCAATTGGCGTACCGTTCCGAAACTTTCAGGTAATCTATATTTCTGCACTCTTTTAATTATTTATATTCAAATTTGGATGTATGTTAGGAAAGATTTTTCAGTTGTTCAAATAGACTGATAAGAATTTTGATCCATTTCGATTAAATTTATTAAAAAATTTTGGAAATTGTAATTATTTCAGCTTGGAGAGGTTTAAATATAGAGCGTGAATTAACTGAGTCAATTGTGTGAGTTGTAGTTGAGTCAATTGCTAGTGAGTTCAAGTTCAGTCTTATATGCGATAGTAAAAAAAAAATTACCCCCATTAATTGTAAATATTAAATTACTCCTTTTTGAGATGGTATTGAACACCGGAGCAATGATGATTTCTGCGTGAGGTGCAGGATTATCGAGATGTGGAAAAAGCTGTAGGCTGAGATGGGCAAACTATCTGCGACCTGACATCAAGCGTGGACCCTTCTCCATGCATGAAGATCTCACCATCATTCGTCTCCATGCTGTCCTTGGAAATAAGTAATAACTTAATCTTCTACCCACTACCCTATTCTTTAATAGTAGTTTTACATACGCTTGATTTCATAGGAATTAGAATGGTTTCCTCACAAGTTTGCAGGTGATTTTCTTGTCGCACAAAATATTTAAGTCCTGTATTTCTTTGAATTTTCAGATGGTCAGTTATAGCCTCGAATCTTCCAGGAAGAACGGATAACGAGGTAAAAAATCACTGGAACACTAAACTGAAAAAACGACTGCTGTTAATGGGAATCGATCCGGTGACCCATATGTCACTTCCTACACCAGATATGCTGTCATGTTTGATGGCGTCGTCTTCGACTGCCATAGCTGCGCCATTGAATAATGCATTGGCTGAAGCTCAATTAGGACAACTGGTCAGAGACTGTGAGAATATTACTCATCCTGTTTCGACTGGCAGTGGTTATGAGTACTCCTGGCAGCTATCTCCAATTCTACACCTCTTGGCCATGCATAACAACCCGCTGTGGACACATCCCTCGGAATCACTGACTTCCGTGGTCCCAATGGATCTGTCCACTTTAGATTGGAATTCAATGCCCAATCTAATGCCATCCAACATCCCTGATCATAAGAATGATCATCGATATTGCTACGTCAGCAATAAGAAATCTTCATCTACGACAATTTCGAGTTCGTACAAGGGAGGATCAGAAATTCCAGAAAACACCATTCACTATCATCGGGACGACACGTTCGGATCAGCGATAAGGACTGCACGTTCGGATCAGCGTTTAGAAGAAGACGAAAGTAGCTACTGGCTTAGGTTGTTAAATTCAATAGATGACAGCAATGGTGACCCTACTAATTATATCAAGTTGCATCTCCCTAGTCCCTAACTATATGATTGTGATTATATGTATCTGAGCATTGGATAGCTTGCATACGGCCTGCCTCATCATTTCATGTTGGTTTAGGCACATGAGAATTGTTTGCACACTAACAGGTTCTGATTGTAATTATTTTTTTTTTTCAGTCGAAAAAGCGGAACGTGATTGTAATTATTTATTAATTAATATTTAGCAAAACAGCAATGGGTGATTAAGGTTCTGGAATCTGTCTGTAGTTCTGCTCGATAGAGCCAGAGCGCAAGCACTGAAGCCACCCTTGACCTTTCTCTACTCTAATTTCTGTCTTTATATTTGGGATTGGTTTAAAATTTATTCAAGTGGTTCACAACATAACTGCGCAAATTTACAGAAAATAATAGACGCCTAACTTTGATGGATATCCGGTTTTAAAATTTATTGATAAATTACATAGTAAAGCTACTTCCCGCACAAATTGCTTTTTGAAACGGTCGGAATTCAAATGCTTGAATTAAAAAAACAACTGTGGTCGCTTTCGAAGGGAAATCCAATAACTTAACAAGAGATTAAAACTAACGTGGAGGCTTCATTTTTTTAAAACAAACACGGCTGCATGTTTTGAAAGAAAACGACAAAGAAACGAGACTTCAACCTTCGAAATTTTGACTTTGGCGAGCCGTTGATAAAACCTGTCATGCTCCCAAAAAAATTCGTGATTTGCAGCAGCTCCGATGGCATTTTCTGCGCAATTTTGGGCAGTTTCTCTTTGGCTGACATGCATGGGCTCTCTTAACAGATGCCCAAATTTTTGGCTGAGATGCGAAAGTAACGTATTGGATTTTCTTAATAGATGAGTAATGGCTGTACTTCTTTTTCACAGATGCAAAATTCAAGTTGCTTTCGTATTTCCTCCTCGAGCTTTCGCCTAAAACAGAACTCAGACAATACTTACAAAAAAATTGATACTCTTCTCTTTGGAGTCTTATTCTATCTTCTCTATGGACTCTTATGCTACCTACCATTTTTCTCTCTGCTACTCTCATAGAATCTTGCACAACCTGCCTTCTCATACCATAACTTCTACCATTTTCTTTTCATTCTTTATCATAATGTTAAAGACTAATATTATTAAAACAATAAACTAGCAATTGTCTCAAAAGGTACAAAGAGAGGCCGATAGGATTATTAAAATATATTTGTTGAATTTCTCTATAAGAGATATTAGTTCAAGCCTAACAGATGAGCAATTTGAGTTGGCTAAAGACCTCCTAATTTTTTTTTATTATGGTAAAATCATATTGATAATTCATTGATTTTACTTTCAAAAACTTGATGGAATTTGAAGAGCAGGTATAGAATTGCTTTGTGGGATTTCATCCCAAAATCACTGATTTGTAAATACATACTCAATGAAATTTTTGATATAAGAAAATAAGTAGAAAAGGTTGAAAAGCTTAATTGGTTTGTGGAAAACCCTGTTTTCTTGGACGGGATCATTGTGCAATTACTTTTCTTTAAATGTTTTGTTTATATCTATATTACACGAAACACATTGAATGTCTTATTTCATTTTTAGA
Source organism: Pinus taeda (assembly GCA_000404065.3). Taxonomy (NCBI): domain Eukaryota; kingdom Viridiplantae; phylum Streptophyta; class Pinopsida; order Pinales; family Pinaceae; genus Pinus; species Pinus taeda. The sequence continues at coordinate 60,625 of APFE030221696.1, forward strand.
ATAAGTTAATACCCAAAATTAAGAAACCTCTATAGATGGCCAAGAAACTACGAAGCTTTCTAGTGACCAAGGCAATAACCACCATGACTATCCCCTACCATTTGACAATGCTTCTCTACCCAACCCAATTCAATACTTAGGGAGGGAGAAGCAAGCCAATTACACAAACAAATTGCCTTTGGAAAAATTATGCACATACATAGAGCAAGATAAAATATGAACATAATTGAAAAGAAGGAGATGTAGCTCACAGGTGTGGCTTGCACCTGGAGACTACACTCACAAAATAGAGAGATCACTCTCGTACACTCTATTACCATCAATGAAGGATTACATCATTTAAGTACAACTCCATAAATCAGAAAGTTGCAACCACACTCCTAAATTCTAGGAACAAATCCTAAACTAAGGAGATACGTTACAACTATGTAACCATTTCTCCATCAATACAAAATAATATTTAATTATTTTCAACTCCCCCCCTTAATGGAGAAAGGGTTCTCCTGGACTCCTAACATCCCTCTAAACAATTCAAAATTCACTCGTGCAAGAGGCTTTGTAAAAATATCAGCCACATTGTCACAAGTTTTACAATATTCAACAATAATTTCCTTTGACTGTACTTTCTCTCTAATAAAATGGAGTTGAGTGTGTATATGTTTGGTGTTTTTATGGAACACTGGATTGTGTGGCAATTTAATGGTACTTTGGTTGTCGCTTTTGATGGAAGTGGAATTCTTCTGTTCTTTTCCTGCATCATTGAGAAGCCTTCTCAACCAAATCACTTCACACGTCGCTGCACACAATTCTTGATACTCAGCTTCACACGATGAAAAAGCTATAGTACTCTACTTCTTACTACTCTATGCTATGAACCTAGATCCTATGTTGAATGCGTAACCTGTGATGGACTTTCGATCATCCAGGTTACCTACCCAGTCTGAGTCTGAAAAACCTGCTAGAGTAACATTAGATATGTCAGTGTATAAAATACCATAATTAACAGTACCACACAGATACCTCAACATGCTCTTTGCTGCAATCCAGTGACTTTCAAGCGGTTTTGACATAAATTGGCTCAACACACTAACAGAGTATGCTAAGTCAGGTCTGGTTGTTGTAATATATATCAAGCTGCCAACCAATTGTCGGTACATTGTAGCATCAACCTCTTTAGTGCCATCGTCACTTCTCAACCTCATATTCTGCTGCAAAGGTGTCGCTGTTGATCTACATTGATCCATACCAAACTTTTCCAACAGATTTCTAGCATACTTCCCTTGGGTAAGAAAAGTTTGCCCAGTATCACTACATACTTCTAATCCTAGACAGTAATGAAGGCTTCCGAGATCCTTCATCTCAAAAACTTGTGCCATAAGCCTTTTGATTCCTCTGATTAAATCATATGCATCTCATGTTATAATCATGTCATCCACATACAAGAAAATCAAAATAATCTGCCTCTGATTATTGTACTTGGTATACAAATTTGGGTCATTTAAACTTCTATGAAAGCCATGCTCTAAAAAGAAAGAATCAACCTTTTCGTACCAAGACCTGGGTGCTTGCTTTAAACCATATAAAGCCTTGTTCAATATGCAAACGATATGTTCTTGCCCCTGCTTTACAAATCCTTCTAGCTGTACCAAGTAAATTTCCTCTTTTAAATCACCATTTAGAAATGCAGATTTAACATCAAGCTGGTGTAATTCCCAATTACATTTAGTAGCTAAAGCAATAAGCATTCTGATTGTATTTAACTTTGCTACAGGTGCAAAAGTATTATCAAAATCTATACCTTCCTGCTGTGAATATCCTTTTGCAACCAGCCTAGCTTTTAATTTCTCTATACTTCCATTTGCATTCATTTTTGGTTTAAACAACCATTTACATCCTATGGGTGTTTTGTCCTTAGGCAGCTCAACTAATTCCCAAGTATCATTTCTAAGAATTGATTCCATTTCTTCATTCATTCCAGTCCTCCACTCCTTAAATTGACTAGCTTCTTTGTAGTTAGCAGGTTCTACAATGTTTAAAATTTTTTACATTAAACCATAGTCTCTCAATTTAGCAGGTAATCGAGTCTTCCTACCTGATCTCCTTGGTAGGGGACTTACCTCAACCCTGTCTATTTCAGCGCTTGCATCATCATTGATTACATTATCTATTACTTCTTCTTCTTGTTTCTGCTCCTGCTCTTCATCTTCCTCACTATTTTCTTCTATAAGCAATGGAATGTGGTAATCGTTGTTAGAATCCTCCTTTCCTTCTTCAACCTGTTCATGAAATATGACATCTCTGCTTGCAAAAACCTTGTGAGTCACAAGATTATATAACTCACATGCCTTGAACTCAGTGCCATATCCAACAAATATACATTTCAGGGCTTTGGGGTCTAACTTCTTCCTATCTACCTTAGGTATATGAGCATAAGTTTTTGACCCACATACTCTTAAATGACTAATTGCTGGTTTGAATCCAAACAATGCTTCAAAAGGGGTTTTGAAGCCTAAACATCTAGTAGGACTCCTATTCTTCAAATATTCAGCAGTGTTAATAGCTTCTGCCCAAAGACCATTTGATAGACCCTTACCTTGTAACATGCTCGTTGCGCACTCCACAAGAGTTCTATTCTTCCATTTTGCCACTCCATTCTGCTATGGAGTGTGTGGCACTGTAAACTGCTGCACAATCCCATGATGCTTGTAGAAATTCATGAACTCTCCCAACCTGTATTCTCCCCCTTGATCTAAGCGAATAATTTTTATCCTTTTTCCTGTCTGGTTACCTACCATAGATTTAAACTCTTTAAAATACTGAAAGGCTTGACTCTTTTTACTTAGAAATTATATCCATGAATATCTAGTGCAATCATCTGTAAACAAGAGAAAGTAATATGCTCCTCCTAATGACCTAGTTTGCATAGGTTCACAAATATCTGTATGCACAATTTCTAAAATATCCCTTTCCTTTCTGTTAACGTGGAAAGGGAAGTCTTCTATATGCATTTTCCCAAATACACATCCATCACAATCCATCTTAACATTATGAAAAACAGGTAGTCCATCAACCATACCTTTTCTCTGAAGTAAGATGAGGTCTTGCATATTAAGATGGCCGAATATCTGATGCTAGAGATCTTCGACTCTTGATCCGGCTGCAACCATTGCTTGTTGTGGCATACTCTTTGCATCTAATCTATACAGGCTTCCCATGCGCACTCCTTTTGCAACTGTTCCCATCTGGCTATCCTTAATGACATAGTTATTCTTAAAGAATTGAACTTGCATATCCTGATCAATAATCATTGAGACAAAGACCAAATTTTTCTTAATTCCTGGAACATACAATACATTTTTAAGATGTCTAATGTCACCACTAGGTAACTTTACAGGAATGTCACCATTTCCTTTGATCTCATATCCACTATCATCTCCTAAATAAATTTTCGACCCACATGAAGTTTCTTCAAGAAATTCAAACCATTCCTTCTTACCAGTCATATGTGAGGATGCGCCAGAGTCGACATACCATATGTCATCCTCATATCCCTTTGAAGCTGAAAGAGCACAATCGACTGTAAATAGTCGAACTTCGTGGTTGTGGTACTCTTCTTCCCCAACAAAGTAACCCTTATGTTTTCTCTGTTTGTTTCTTCCGTCATTTGCTTGCCTCTTATAACACTCTCTAATATGATGACCAGGTTTTCCACGGTAAAAAAATTTCTTTATGGGAAAATCATTACCAAACATACCTTTAAACGATCTCTTCTTAAATGTGTTGGCTCCTTTCTGTTGCTGCTGCTGTGGTTGCTGGTGCTGGTACAGCTTCCCTCTGTACTGTCTCCTTTTTGCCATTAGAGCAAGGTCATTACTCTGAGTTTTCAAATTTGTCGTCGCTCTTCTTCCTGTAGCAGGATCCCAGTCAGCTCTTCAAATGAAGGGACTTTCTCCCTTGTTGACAGCCCTGTGATGAACGTCTGGTATTCATCAATCATTCTATTCAATGTGAGCGTGACCAGATCGGAATCAGAAACTTTCTCTCTGATTGTTCCCAATCTGTCACTCAGATCCTTGACTCTGGCAATGAATCCAACAACGAACTCATTCTCCTCCATCTCCAATGCAAACAACTTGCCTTTAAGTGACAAGACACAGTTTGTATTCTGCATCTCGTACAGGTTTTTGATTGTCGTCCAAATGTCAGCGGCCGATTTACAGTCTCTAATATGAGGGATAACATTGTCCTTGACGAAAATTTTCAATATGACCTTTGCTTTTGTCTCCCTTTTATCCCAATCTTGTTCTTGTGTCGTTGTTCCTGCTCTCGGCTCATTTCCTATGACGATCGCCCATGCATTTGCACTTTCAAGCAAAGCCTGTATCTTGAATTTCCAGTTATTGAAATTTGATCCATTGAGTTTGCCAGACTCGTGGAGATATGATTCTAAACTATTATTCATATTGACTTATACCAGATACAAACCTCTGTTTTTCAAAGAAAAAGTTGTACCTTCAATGTGCCACCACCGGGCAAGTCCAATCTATTGCCTCCGAACAGATCCGGAACTTCAATGCGCCACCACCAGGAAATACGCCTCCACCATGCAAGTCCGATCTAATGCCACCGAACAGATCTGGAACTCCAATGCACCACCACTGGGCAATATGCCTCCACCAGGCAAGTCTGATCTGCTACCATCGAACAGATCTGGAACTCCAATGCGCCACCACCGGGCAAGTCCGATCTGCTGCCACCGAGTAGATCAGGAACTTTAACACGCCACCACTGGGCTACTCCGATCTGCTGCCACTGAACAGATCCGCAAATTCAAAGTGCCACCACTGGGCAACTCCGATCTGCAAAGAAAAATTGCAGATTTTCAAAGAGAAAGAGGTTGGCTCCTTGGCACTTCTCAACAGCTACGGATCCGCGCCATAAGCACATAAGGAAAATAGATGAAGTGTCACAAAAAGTCGCGCGATTAACAGCTACGGATCTGCGCCAATGCAGTTTGTTTTTCGCTGGCACGCTTATCAGCTTCAAACCCGCGCCAATGGGCGTGTCTGTTCGTTAAAAACCCACGCCAACCCGCTTCTGCTCAAAAAATGGCGCTCAAGAAATCCGTGCCAACCCTTTCTTGCGCTCAGAGATGATCAGTCATCTGAGATCTGCCTTCAGGTGTTACTGCAGTCCACCTGATACTCCACTGCCACTACAGTTATCTAATCAATGTTGCATCCTAAAGAAAATAAGGTTGTCCCTACTCTGAGCTCTAATACCAAGATAAAATATGAACAGAATTGAAAAGAAGGAGATGTAGCTCACAGGTGTGGCCTGCACCTGGAGACTACACTCACAAAACAAAGAGATCACTCTCGTAGACTCTATTACCATCAATGAAGGATTACATCATTTAAGTACAACTCCAGAAATCAGGAAGTTGCAACCACACTCCTAAAACCTAGGAACAAATCCTAAACTAAGGAGATACGTTACAACTATGTAACCATTTCTCCATTAATACAAAATAATATTTAATTATTTTCAACTGAGCAAAATCCAAATACTCTACCAAGAAGAAAGAAAGTTGTCCACACAAATTTGTTAAATGGATCCAATTTGTACACTTGTTCAAAGTGAAAATAATGAAGAGTGGTTTATATGTAAAGGCAAAGAAACTGAAATGTATTTCAATAATGAAGAAATAAATCTCACTTTCTTGTCTTATGTAATGAAAAATGGCTTTATATAAAGAAATAAACATTAAAAATTAAGAAATCTTTATGAAAAATTAATAAAAATATAAATACTATAGATTTGTTTAAGCGGAATGTATTTGTAGACATGATTTTTATTGTTAAGACGCTCCTAAGTGTTAAGTTGTTGGTTTAATTTTTCGCCTTACCATGGGAAATTGAATAGTAACACAATTGAAAATTTTATTATAACATCATGAGCACAATGTGGCAAATTAAAGCAAAAAGCAAATGAACTCATATTTTTTTCACCATTTAAATTATTGCTAAACCAATTTAGATTATTTCCCATGATGTTATTTTGTTAATTTTTCAAGTACAATATTCAATTTACTTGATTGTTGATAAATAATCTAAGAAAGGGCGGTGAAAGAAAATTATTTTTCACTCTACTTATATTGTTGGTAAATTACTATTATTGATTTTATTTATTTATTTTCTCCAAAGAAATATCAAGGTAGATCCATATTATCAGCTTATTAGCAGACCTAACTATCTACTTATATTGTTGTTAAATTACTATTATTGATTTTATTAAATTATTTTTCGAAGAAATATCCAGGTAGATCCATACAACTTATTAGTAGGCCTAACTACAAGGGTGTTGAGGAGAATTGACCCTGTGGCCTCTAGTTAGTAAGGTGCTTTAGTGATGGGAACTCAACTAATGGAGTTAACCCTTGTGGCTTACTATTATTAATTTTAATTAGTAATTTGTTAAAAGTGATGGGAACTCAACTAATTGAGTTAACCCTTGGGGCTTTACCATTATTGATTTTAATTAGTAATTTGTTAAAATATATTTTTTTCGTTTAGTTAAACTAAATCAATATTTATAGTTATGTATTTTTGAAGCAATTTATTTCTATTTATAATCAATAATAGATAATAAATAAATATTTGTTATTATGTTTTTTTGAAAAATTATTTCCAACAAATTGTAGATAATACAAGGAGCAAATAGATTTGATGTTTGGAGTTCTATGTCTTTTCAACACCATATTTTTTAAATATAACTTAATTTTTTGCATGTTTATTATCAACAATGTAGGTAAATGTTTAGGTTGCATAATTTTTAATTTAGATTTAAGACAAATAAATTACCTTTTAACTTAGCTTAGTTGTTTGAGGTATGGGAAGATTATATTTACTTAGGGTGGAGAGAAAACATATATAAAATTAATCAATCACCATGTATGTATTGTATTATTGTATAAAATTATTGTCGGAAGAATTGATGTGAAAATAATCAAATTTAATGACCATATATCCTACACTATTACCACAATATGTGATTGAACTCACAACTTTTGTCGAGAAAAAAATGCTCTAAAATTCTACCCCACCATATCGAACAACAATTTTGCCTAGGATACCTTCCCTATGCTATCAAGGAGATATCAAGGAGAGGTAGGCACAATATATCAATAAATATTAAGCTATCCTCATTGAAGGTTTACAATTTTATGGTTTAGCATGATAGCAAATATAACATGGTGGGACATTGGAATTTGTGCATTATAATATAAAGCATTCCAAATTTACGATCATGGACTTGTTCCTACGCATTAAATAAAATTGTTAAGCCAATAATCAAACAATAAAGTGGTATATAAAGGGACATCACAAAGAATTAGGATATTGCACTTTTCTCATTGAACAACTTGATGACCCAATAATGCATGGTGTGGATGGATTTTTTGGTTTTATGAATTACTTAAATATAGATGAGAAAGAATTTTTTAGTTTGGTGAATTACTAAAATATAGATGAGAGGGATTTCTAAGTTTAATGACATAAATCTAGTCCCATTTTGTAATAAGGATTGAACACTTTACTCATAAATTAAAATGATTTGAAATATACCATAATACAACTGACGATGATTATTTAATGATTTGCAATACACCATATTTCAATTGGTAATGATAATTTAGACATTTATGGGATCATTTACTTGGTGTAATATCACTTTAGGTATCATCACTTACGATAATTGGTGAACACTAGTTGTATAGATATCCTACATGTGTAAGATTATTAGTTATCATGGTTGTTTTGTTCGTTTTATAGATATCCTGCATGTGTAAGATTGTTAGTTATCATGGTTGTTTTGTTTGTGTTAATGTGATTTTTTATTTAAAAACATTTTCCTCTTACAATTTGACATAATGTAACTTTTTGTTTGAAAATATATAATGAAATTTGCATTATATATGAGAGGTTATCAACCTGAAATCAAATTATTTTTAAACAAGTTTTTTCTGGTTCTCCCTTCATGTGGATCATATTGCAATGTTTTCCTACAATGCTTTGATCTCATTTTGGTTATAAGTTCATTAATAGACACATAGTTATATGTTGGTGTTTAATAATATTTGTTGTGTTAAAAGTAACACACTTGTCTTGTCTTAATTTATAATGGATATGAGCCTCATATACAACAGTAACAAAGAAGTGTATTCTTGTTGGTTTGGGATGTATATATGCTTCCAGTTGAGAGAACATTAATTCATAATGGTTATGAGCCTCATATATGACAGTAACAAAGAACTATATTCTTTGTGACCTGGGATGTATATATGTTGCAAGTTGAGAGAATAATAACACCCAACAATAAAATACAAATAGAGTTTACAAATAGAGAATGAATACCACACTATTAGAAATGCAACTACCCTCATCCATGCTGAGGAAGCCATCACTCCATTTGAATAACTTCATAGAATGAGTGGTTATAAGCCTATAACTTTTTCCTTAACGTCCAATTTAGGTTCAAATTACTAATCAAATGTTGTCAACAAGGTTTCCAGTCCTTTCCACATTATATGATCTATTTGTAGATGTAAAATTATGTCCATTGCAAGATAATTGTTAATCAACTAAGAACCACTTTGTAGGAGTTGTATTTGTTTAGGAATACAACAATTATTATTACCATATACCCTATGCAATATTTATAAATGTGTTTCTTCAGGAACATCAACATGACAACATACAGATCCATTCTGTCTAAGCCTTGGAAAATTACATCACTAACTTTAATATATTCTGATCTCTTCTTGAAGCCCAGTGCAGAATTTCCTAGAAAGTAACTATATTCTCTCACAAATATCTTCCCCTCATAAATCTAGTTTGTTATTTACTTACAGTAGCATCTTGCATTTTAGGCTCAGCGAATAATTCATACGAACACTGAGTTGCATCATAGACCTCTAGTCAAAAACAACTCCCATGACTCAACTCTTCTGCTTTAACAATTAACTTGAAATCCCTTTAAAATAAACTTTCTTGATTTAATTTTTTATTTAAAATAATATATGAACTTCTACTAGTGTATTGTTCTATTGTTTAATAGAAAACACTATGATGTAGGGGTTGCACAGAGGATGTTTGGGAACAAACACCTTGACAAAGATGGAAATGGAAGAACGCTAGGAAGAATAATATTTGATAGTGGTAGCTCCTACACATACTTCACAAATCAAGCTTATGTTTCTTTCCTCTCAGCTGTAAGTATCACAAATTACCTTTCCCTTTTACTATAAGCACTTTCTCTCATTCTAATAATGCAATGCTAACAAGTTAAAGAAAACCTACCTAGGAAACAGGTGGATAAAGGTTCATCAGACTCATTCCTACCACTCCGTTGGAAAGGGAAAACTAGGTTAAGTTAAATTGCTCTTTTAACAGACCAGGTTAGCTGGTTTTGGGCTCTTGACACTTATTTATGTGATTAGTAATTTCTCTAGGTAGACAGTGAGATCTCAAACAAATTTGATATGCCTAAGCTATTTGTGTATGTATTAATTTCTTCATTCCCTTTTAAGTTAAAAGTGGAAAAGGTTGCTTGAAAATCATGAATGTTGCTTCCAAAAAGGTTGCTTTATTTCACAGATCTGGATCTTCAATTTTAATCGCAAACCCCAAAATCTCAGCCCACTAGGAGGGCAAAGCTAATTTGGACTGTAATAAACATGGGAATATGTTCACAAGCTCTGTTTGGGGTTTGGGTATCGACTGCCATTTCCTTCTTGTCTTTTTCTCGCCTGGCCAGTTCATCCCCTTACAAATTACCGGAATTCAATGCTCCATCTACCTTCAAAACTAACAACAATTATAATCCCACTCCCACTTACAATCGTTTTAATGAAGTGAAGGAAAAATGCCGCTCTTTTTTATCAGAGGCTTCAGCTCTGCCTTCTGATCCGAACCTAAGATATATCATTCAGAATGATCTTTCTTTTGTAAATTGGGATTGAAAGCAGGACAATGGTTCTGCTCCTTTTATGCCATTTATTAATTCCAATAACACCCTCCCCTAAAACCTTTCAACTATCAGTTTGTCATCTTTCTAGATCACAGATGTAGATCCAAACACGGCTTCTAGCAAAATGGTGAATGTGAGTGGGGTTTAAAAGTTGGCCATGTGCCTAGATAGAAGTATCTATTTTATGGGTAGCAACCCTGAGGGATTTGAAATTTATCCTAGATTCTCTTCTCTTAACATTTGTTTTCAAGAAGTCTAGTTATAATTGAAAAACCAAAGAAAAGAGTGGTTGTTATGTATGTTGGGCAGTAGGTATTTACCCTCCCGTGGGGAGAATGTTGCAAATCCTTGGGACTAGTCAGACTCACTGTCACCAAATCTGCTAGAAGATGATAATATTTTGCTACTATTTCACTATCCAAGCAAATTTTCTCTAACTACCAGAGAAATTTGGGGAAAGATGACAAGCTTCAACCGACACTCCAATCTCAGGTACTTTGATGGAATTGACATCTATTCACAATTGGCTGCTTATTCAATTATGGATTTGATTCTCGAAGCTTGATGGAAAAGGGTTGTGATCCTTACCCATATGCCAACAATTTCTGGTCAAAATGTATTGAAATATGCATACGAGAGCAATTATGTTCAACTCTACTGCAACTAACACTTAGCCAGATTTTGGTTGTGGTTCCCAATTGGCAGTGTAATGGCATAGATGACTTTTGTAGCAAGTTGGGTCCATTCACGAGGGATGACAAAGTTCAGTGCACTGATGCAACTTTAATAATACAAAGCTTATTTTGCAGGATGTAAGATGTGTAGATCCATCTGATTCTAGTGCTACTAAATCAGGCATTACAAATGTTAGTGTTGTTTTTCGAATTGTTCCTCGTTCTTAGAGTCAGACAGTGGTTGTAGAATGATCAGGCCTTAATGGTCTAACATTTCCATTGAGGGAAAATGGATCTCATCTGCTGGTCAGCTTTCCATGATCGGATGCCTCGAGTCCATCAAGACTGAGGATAGTGTTTGTAATTGAATCTGCATTTTCATCACACTTACACTTTCAATAAAACAAAGGAGTGTATTTATTGGCAGCATTTTCAGCATTAAGAACAATACAAATTCCTTTTGTCCTCTCTCATTTGAGATTCTGCTACATCCGCCACAGTTGCCATGGGATGTGTTAAAGAAAATTCCATACAAATACAACAAGACCATATTAGATGGAGTCTCCAAAGAAGATATTTTTCATCCCCAATTTCCCACAAACGCTGAGAATTTGTGGCAAAGGATGGGTAAAATGCATAAATTAACGCTAAAATCCTCCACAAAACCCCAAATTCAAACTCTGGAACCCAATTCGCAGCTGAAATTTCAAGATCTAATGCTGACAATTCGGAAGAATTTTACTTTGGTAATGAAAAGCGTGTTATTCCCAGCCATTTGCACCAGATAATGAAGATTTAGCGGGCACTAAAATGCAATTCCAGGGCGAATGAGTCTTCTTCTAAACCTCCCAAATCTCTCACTAAAAACCTCAAGGATTTAGAGCTTCAAGCTTTTCCTCCTTATCCTCAGCCTACAGTCTCCCGGAATATACTATTGAAAGTGGCTGGTCATAATGGGGGTGAGGATGGGATAAAATTGAACATGTTTTTCCCTTATACTAATCGCCAAAAGAAAAAGCCCTGATTCTAAGCCTTGTTTATAGCCCAAAGTGGAAAGTGGCTTTCTGTAGCCTATTCACTACCAAGAACCCCGAAAGACAAAGTGCTTCAGATCAGGTTGTGAACAGTGCGACGGTTGGGAAAATTGTAGAGGGAAAAGAAATTAATATTACAATCATTGGTATGCAAAACTTCAGACAAACTACCATTTTGATTACTATTCATGGGCTATAGAGAGTGCATTCAACAAAACCTAAAAAATATGATATTCATTAAAAGAATTGTATGCGACATAGATTCCCATTACATTTACCTAAAGGGCTCTAGCGCTCCACCGTATTTGCTATATTTATACTGAACACAACTCCAACTCCATTTGTGAGATTGTCAAACAAGCCTCCTCTATCAGTTTGAACATTGCTATATTTTGTGAGATTGTCAAACAGGGTTTTCTGGCAGATTGAACATTGTTATACATAATTTTTAGACAGCATATTACATAAATGTTGATGAAGTTTGAACCAAGATGGCAGTTGGCAAGGTCATGGAAGCATGGATTTAGAATAGATTAGTTGGTCGTGCACTACAGAATAGGGCTTTCAAAGTATGAATTTGTTGATTGTGCACAGTATAACTGGGTTTTGGAGAGAGCTAAGGAATGATGCCACCAAACCAAACACAGAGAAACTTGGAATAATGATGTATGTGGGAAACAGATGTCAAGCGAATAGAAAGAAATTGTGTGCGAGATGTCAAAAAGTGTCAAACAGCAGAAGATACAGATGTCAAAGAGAAAACCATATTCCAGATGTCAATTAGAGAATGAAAGTGTAGAATACTAAACTGATTCAAAAGAAGACCTATCAGCCTAATTATGTTACCTTGTTCTTCTCTCTGTTGCTCTCATAGAATATTACGTAGCATACCCTATCATACCATGACTTCCACAATTTTCTCTTCATTATTTGTCATAATATGGTGCACACACTTCCATCTTTCTTGCTCTTTTATGCATGGTATCCACTTGGAAAGAGATGGTGTAAAAAACCGTTAGGTTTTAAAGAATTTTTAAATTTAAGGGAATGATTTGAGTATTATTATGATGAAATAAAAGTAATATTTAATTAATATATTAATATAAGGGTAGTATTAACTTTTGAATAAGATGTTTAGAACTTAATTTTAATTATTAATAATAGTAATCATATGTATTAAGGAGTTAATTTTAATGAAATATTTTAATAATTTCATTAATTAAAAGTTGAAACTTATTTTGAAAATAGTCATATTTTTATTTTGTATTTATAAAATTAGTTAATTAAAAAAATGTCATGTGGAATGATTTATGTTTTCTTCCCTATGTTTTATTGATAAACCATGGTATTGCAACAAAATCTATTTACATATTAAGAATGTCCATGGTAAAGTGAGAATAAATCTCTATAGTTACAAATCTTGCCACATGTCATATATACTAATTCTTTTTATAATTAATAATAATAATTTAAAATAAAGTTATAATTTAGTTAGTTATGACGTTTATCATGTATTGATGCTCATTCATTTTTTATACAACTCGACTAGTTATGTTGATAATGAAATGAAATGAAATTTTTAAAGTCCACGAGACTACATATAGTCTATGGGACAATTAGCTTCCCTGCTTGTTGCCTTTTGCAATTCAATCATCTTATTATTCAAATTAATGATGCGCTGATTCATCCTTCTAAGTGTCCCCTCACTGAAAAGACAATGCTAAGGAACCGATGTTAACATATAACGCTCTCTGATGTATCTGAAAGTATCACATTCCAAAATGAAATGTTTTTCAGATTTCGCTGCCCCAGAAGTGCAAAAAGTACACACTCGTTCTTCCCAAACTTCTTTAGGTCTATTCCATTGACCTATTTTGCATTGTGGTTGATGGAATTTAGTTCTTAATTGAGCAATAAGAATCTTTTCTCTCCATGGAATACTAACTCCAATGTACTCTTTTTAACTAGTACATCTATCTTAACATTGAATCTATCAAGCCCTGAAAGGGATCAAATCTCCTAAGACACAAACCTCTTTTAAAGTGAAAAGAGATTTGATCCATTTCTTCTCTAGAAGAGAGATCCAAGGTTAAAATGAATTTAAGCTCTTATTTAAACCAAAATATTCTAAATATAATATTCTGACCAAATGTAATATTCTAACTCCACCTTAACCCTTGATCCATCTTAACCAAATTTAAACTAAATATGGATCCATAGAACCAAAATTCTAATTAAATATAATATTCTAATGATCAAATGTAATATGAACAGTTAAAATAGTTATAACATAAATTTGATCCCTCTCAACACATCAAAGAAAACTAAAATTAAAATGTAACATTGTAACTATAATATTTTAATATTCTAACTAAAATAATATAATATTATAATATTTTAAACTGAAATATTTTAAATATAATATTCTATCTAAATGTAATATTCTAACTCCATCTTAACTCAATATTTTAAATACAATATTCCAATATTTAAACCAAAATATTTAAATATTATACTCAAACCAAAAAAATATTAATATTCTATTATCTAAACTAAAATATTTTTAACATAATCTTCCAACGGAATATTATACCTCTAAAATTATAATATTTCATCATAAGTTATTAGAGATTTAAATTAAGGTGAGTAAGATGATAGTCATTTTTCTTAATCACAAGTATAAAAATGTATCTTATTAAAAAAAATTACAATAAAATATTTGTCAAAAATTTAAACTAAAATAAGTAAAATAATAATCATTTTCCCTAACTATCTTAAATAAATATATAAATATATAGTTAAATAAAAATATAATAATTCCTTAGTTTTTTAGATTTAATCTTTCTTCGTGAATAATAAAATTATTGATAATATAGTAATAATATTACATCAGTTTAAATAATAATATTATTAATGATGATTTAATATTAATATTGGCGTAAATTATTGATATTATTATTAATATATTTAAAAAAAACTTGTTTAGACTATAACATGGTATATAATATTATAAATATATATTTTAAACGGAAATAATTAATTATATAAATAAGTTAAATATTAGATAAAATAAAATTTAAAACATGTAAAGATCTATTTACCTTAATAATAAAATGAGTATATAATAATAATTGTTCACCCATAATATTTATCTAATAATTTTAAAAAATAATTTATGAATAATCATTAATATATATATAATGGATTAATAGGATAGAATATATATTAGTAAACTAAAATATTAAATATTATATGATATTAATATGGTAATAATAATAATAATATTAATAAATAATATTATATGAATAATCAGTATTATATTGATGCAGGTGTGCCAAAAACAAGATCAAACCTCCGAGAAACTTGATTAGTTCACAATGATCATAAGAACATTAAATCTCATATGAAAGCTTTCAATTAAATTAAAGAGTCTTCACCCCATCCCATAGAATTCAACCCAATTTCATGAAGTTCAACCTAAATGAGTCACATCCACATCATGTATTCATATCCTCAACCCAAACTCCAACTCCGCGCATGTAATATATAACTGTTGGTTATCAACTGAGCTCGGAATTCGACAGAGAACATTGGAATTCACGCATATAATACATGAATATTCCCGGCTTCCATAGTTGTAGCGATCTGTCAGTGGCTTCACACAGTTATGTTTGCGGCATACTAACTTCACATGGCTCGGCGCTTCCCCAACGTTATGTATTCAGGTGATACAAACCTGGTAACCAGACTCGTTATGTTTGCAGCATACTAACTTCACATACCCCGTCGCCATACTTATATACAGTTGTCCATACTACATGCAAACTAATTCTTGCGGTTCCCAATCCATATTAAAGCTGATGCAGTTCTGATTCTGACCACGTCCAGGTACCCCCTGCCTTCACCGTGTCAACATACCATTGCCTGGTCCAATAGCATTACATGCAACATGTTCACTCAAGTCTAATATAAGCCTCATCAATCTCTCCAATTTGAAAACCTCGGTGCTCCACGTGAACAGTCAAGACAAACTAATGAACCCACACGTTCCTGCCCTCTCCACGCTAATACAGTCACGCCAAAAGAATTTGGAATTATGTTGGTTTTAACATATGCCGCCACCGTCACTTGATTGGAGTAATACACAAACCTTTATGTATTACAAAAAATTCATTTCGCCCCGCTTGGCAAGGTATTCATACCCAGGTTTTGTATATATATCGCCTGCAATCGGTTACACCACAGGTTTATATATATATACACAGGTTTACATATGTCCACAGGTTTATTAACACACAAATTTATATATATTATATACAAACAGTTGCGCCATGTACAATCTGTAGAATTTCCCAATTTCACAGCGATTTTAAAATATCCATTTTCCTTTCTGCTTTTCCCGCTCTTGTAGCCATTCTTCCAGTACCTGCAACTGTGCCTTTATTTCCGCAATCTTGCTTTCTCAAACTCCTGCAGTCATCTCATCTCTGTGGCATCTATTTGAACCTCTTCCCCCTCTAGAAAAACCCCTTCTGCCTTTGGCAGACTGCTTCCTCATAAGTTTCTCACTCACCATGACTTGTACTAGCCTCTGCAACAGCATTCTCTCTTGCTGCAACTTACCTCACCAATCCTTCCCTCCGGATCTGGTCTTTTGGTAAGTACTTGGTTCACTGCCTCTGGAACCTCTTGAGCACTCCTCTGCTCTCTCTAGGCTATCTCTTCAACTCACCTTCTTCTTCTCCAGGACACTGCAATTGTCCTCCCTATCCAGCCTTCAGCTGAATGCCAGGTTCACTGCCACCTTCTCTGCAACCATAAACTTTAATCATAAACTTTCAATCAAAAATCATCTCACCTCTTAAGATCTTTGCATGATCTTGTCTTCGTTCCACTTCTGCAATTCTTCTTCACTTGTGTAGTTTGCATATCAGATCTGATCTTCCTTTCAATCAAAAATACACTTCAGCTCTTCAACAAAACCTTCTTGCATTCATTAAAAACAAAACAAACATTCTTCTGAAAATAGAGCCAGGGTCTGATACCACTTGATGTAGGACGGACCTGCAATTACCCAGGATCTTCCTATTGACTTCCAATTACTACTTGGCCCGACAAACCCATAACACTTTTCATGAGGAAGTTTCCCACACGCATTCTTCAAAGGCTCCTTACCTCGGTCGCAACGGAAAAGGAATCAACTTTAATGTCTTTGACATTGACATCGGCTATATCATTTCCATCAAAAGTGGCGCTTCCCTATATCCATGTCTAAAAGAAAACAAACAGTCATTCTAGCTGTGCTCGGCTAAATATTATTGAATAACTCCGCAACACATATTCAACAAAAATGCCATTCTATGGATATCCATGATCGTAGAAACCACCTAACTGCACTTTATATGATTGATGTCGATGTAAATTATACACACCGCAACTGTATGTAATATAACATATACACACATCTATTAACTGAAAGACTTAAACAAAACCGCAGCCATATAAATCAATGCAACACAATTGATATGCGCACAGCAGTTTACACAAACACAAGATTACTCCACGCATCAGATTGTTTTGACACTAATCGACAGAGCGTGCAGCAGTTATAGTCATAAACCCAGCCTGAAACTTAGTTCTGGTGCGCGCCAACAATCTTATACACACCAACTCAAAGGTTCTTTGAATCCACGGGAGTGTTATCCATTCGAATCAATTCCATACAGGTTTCGCATTCATTCAAGGCGTTGTTTGTTTAATTTGAAGAGTTGGCGATTCTATTCCATCTTTAATCGCTGAGGATTACCACTGTATGGGAACATATAAAGAACTAATGATGGACGCCTATACCTCTGTATTGGAACATATAAAGAACAGTCCCTACGCTGCCTTAACGCTAAGGTTATCTTATCACATCAAGTTCAACGGTGCTAGCAAGCATTAATACACAGGTTATATCTAAACGGTTGCGCCATGTGAAATTACGGGGTTTTCCCAACTTTTTACAGCGATTAATTCACAGTTTTTTTCCATGAGAGAAAGGTTTTCAATTAACACTGACATCGCCTCTCCTCTCTGAGCTTGGGGACCAATCTCACACAAATTTAATAATGGCATGATCGCAGAAAATAAAATATTGTATTCAAATACATATTACTTACATAAAACCTCCTACTTTGCCCTGAATTTCGTTCATTTGGCCCTTTAAAAATTTCTAAAGGCTTACAAACCCTGCTCTCAATCTCACACTCCCTCACTCTCTTTCTCTCTCTGCTGAGAGCTTAGCTGCCTTCTTATTTATGTATAATAGTGGATATGCTTTACATAATGATTGAAACATAAAAGCGAATACATGCAATGTATCCACCTAACAAAAGCATCTTAAGGCATTTCCCATCTTTTTCCTTGTTCTAAAATAGAAAAGCTTCCTTATCCCATAATGATCCAGATTCACTGCTTTTATGCCTAAAAGCACTCCTTATTTCCTATTTTTTTTCATTTATTTATTTTGGAAACATCACACTGACTTGTAACTTAGGAAAATAATTCTAGAATGCTTGACCCCCTATGACTATTATTTACAATAATTTTTCCTGGGCTGAATGCTCCCGCGTCAATATATATATATAT
>APFE030221700.1:0-14292 GCA_000404065.3 Pinus taeda
TTTGCTCTCTTTTGCTTGTGCAGGTATTCATCCGCGAGGATAGCGGGGAATTGTGATCGGCTGGAGCGAAAGAGCGAGAGGAATATCTCTTCGACAAACAAGCGTTTGAATCCAAGTAGGTTATTCTCACCCACTTGTTAATTACAACTAGGAACCTGCAGTGTAGCATTGTTCGATTGTTGCTAGACCCCTGTTGGGCTAGTAGGGATCGCCTCTATCCGTAGAGGGGATTTACCTATACAACAGTCGTAAAGTAGGAGAAGGCTATGTCGTTGAGTGCATAGAGGCCTAGTAGTTCGTAGCTTAGTGCGTGGACCCTTGCAACTGAGTGCATAGTGCAAGTCGAGTCTGTAACCATTGGAAGCATTAATAAAGAGAAGTTTTACCATATTCTTGTGTATCTTTTCCTATTTTATGCATTGAAATATATTCGATATGAATTGTAAGTTTATTTTTTATTTATTGCATGAACTTATATGAATATGTTGAATAAGTAAATCTAATAGAAGGTATCTATTTACGCGAAGATAACTAAATGTTATAAGAAGATAAGTAAGATTCATAGTGTGACTTGAGGAAATAGTGCAGTTCGCTGCCCTAGCAGCGCGAAAGCCCCACAACCCTTGGTTAGGGTTGCGCAAAGGCGAATATAACAGGGTGCGAAGGCCTCATAGGTCAGGGAAGTGTGTGAAGTAACCTACGCAAGGGTATTCATAGTTGAACTAAATCAACCCCTCAGACATCTCAAGGGTGTGAAAACCTAGTTCTAGCATCCCCCAATACTGCTTTGGGTGAGACCTCAGTCCGAGCTCCATGGACTGTTGCCGAAAGGGCCAGTAGTACAGGGATTTGTTTGGCTAATTAACTCCGAACCTAAGTCAGACCCCAACAAGCCAACAAATGGTTCTATTGTTGGGAATGGAATCTACATAGAGATGTCTGATGTCGTATCATTGGAATCCAACTAATAAAGAAATTGAAGATTGGTTGGATAGGAAAATTCATGAGTTCACATTGCAGGAGAATAGGAGTTTGTGACTATCAAAGGAAAAGTGGTTATATTGCTACCTGTACAAAAAAATCCACGAAATTTTCTTTGCATCTTTCTGTATGAGTGGATTATGAAGTTAGCAGATAGCCAAGGGAGGTGGAAACAAGATAATTCTATTGTGTGGACTCCAGATTTGGTGCCTAGATTGGAAGCATGGGGGGATAAGATCGCGCACGCTGTTGATTACTGGCTCGATCAGATTATAGGAGGATTCATTATTAAGTTCGCGGTAGACACTTCAGTCAGCTATAGCGAGGTAGAAAAACGCTTTCTCAAAGGACCGCGAGATAAGTACACTAAGTCTATGAACACTTGGATTAAAATGCTATTGTGTGAAAAGCGGATTATGCAAATACTTTGATGTTTAGGGCTACACGAAGTGGGAGAATTGACAGAAATGAAGGTAGTACAGAACTAGAAATTAGCCCCTTAATTTCACCTTTGCAAAGGGATGAGGAAGAGCTCGCAAAGGTCTCACCAAGAAGTGCAATCAATTTGACAAGGTAGAGGATTCTGCGCATACCACCCCCACCTACACCACCACCAGTTTCATCACCTTCACCCCCATCTTCGTCTGTACCACCTCCGCGAGTCAATATAGCAAGCACGATAAAGTTGCTGGTGTTCAAGGGAGTAGGAAATGAAGATCCTGACCAGTATTGGTTTGTGATAAAAGCCTTATGAGAAGTGCAGGGAGTTACAGATGATAACATAAATAAAGCAATGTTGGTCAGCGCTTTGCAGGATCGCACGTTGACCTGGTATATTAAGCATTCTAATGATAATCCAATTGTGGGGATCGCAGATATCCAAATTGCGCTGAACAAAGAATTTAGCAGACCAAAGTTAGAGGCGCAGTCGATCATTGGGTTCAAGGAGATCACAATGCTGCTAGGTGAGACTCCTCGGGATTCAGATCAGAGACTGAAGTGCACAATTTGCGAAGCCAATATGACTTTGACAGATGGACAGCACCATGAACGGTTTGTAGCGTTGCTAATGCCACATTTAAGAAATGCGTTGTCACAACAAAGGCTAGCAACTCAGGAAGAGGCCTTGGAGATTGCGAGGAGGCTGCATGAGACCTCGACATAGGATCCTAACCTGGGAGTTCAACAGATCCATGCATAGTTGAAAAACTTATGCCTTGAGATGAAGAGTCTGAAACAGGACAAGACAGCACACCGAGAAGTGTGTGAAGAAGTATGGTGTGTAAAGTGTAAGGGTCAGGGACATGACAAGGACCACTGCTCAGTGTTCATGAATTACCTCGTGGGAGGAGGGTCGATGCCATTAAGACCGAAGGCACAAGCAAGATCTAGCATGGCACCTACTTTGTGGTGCATGATTTGTCAAATAAGAGGAAAGCATATTACAGACAATTGTCATCTGTTGCAGAAGTACACGCAGAATTTGCAATAGCTATTCTATAATTTTTGTAGATCAGTGGGACATGATGAGCATACCTGTAGAAGCTATGAGCTAATGATGGATAGGACTCCCACCTATAGAGTTCAGATCGAAACACAACCCCTTGACCAGAATGCAGGAACGGTGTGAACCGGATTTCAGGGGCGCGGATGAGGCCGAGGTGGAGGAGGACTTGGAAGAGGTCTTGGACAGCTGATTCATTACAGTTGCGGGGGGCAATACATTATGCCCGTGATTGTATGAATCGAACATGTCCATCATGTCTGTATTATACCTTGTTTGATCATGAGATGGAGGATTGTCCCACACTGATAGCTAGGCTGCACAACAAGAGAGCGCTCCAACCTCCCCCGACTCAGAACCTGCAAATGATGAGGTCTGAGCTGCATGAGGAAGACCCCAATGTGAACATTGTGCTCTGAAGTGGAATTATGACAGGAGATGATAAAGGCAAGCAGCCTGAAGATAGTACTTGGGTTCGCAAGGCTCCGACGAAAGAACCAGAGTTTGATTTGGAGCACGTTACGGAAACCTTCATGGAAGCTAGGAAGAGCTTCGCTGATGCCTCCACTTCAGGAAGCAAAGACAGACTAGAGCTAGAAATGGACCCATCGATGCTCATGACGTTCCTAGAAACATGCATGAACCTACTGTGTGATAGTAAGGCTATAAAGGGATTGCAGAAACTCATTAATAGAAGCACTAGGACCGCGCCAGGAGAACTGTGTGTAGTCCAGAAGATTGGAAAGCATGCGACAAGGATGGGAAGAGAAATGAGGTTGACTGCATAAATCAGAGAATATGAGATGGACCAAGTAATCCTGGACCTAGGATCAAATGCGAGCGTTCTGCTGAAGCAGACATGGGAGCGCATGGGAAGGCCTATGCTGCAATGGTCTCCTATCCAGTTGCGAATGGTGAATAAAAAGAAGATCATACCCATGGGAATATTGCAAGGAATTATTATGGATATTGAAGGGGCAAGTGTACTAATAGACTTTGAAGTGATAGATATTGTTGATGACAACAATCCCCACCCCGCACTCTTAGGAATCGATTGGGCCACTAACATGAACGTGATGATAAAATTGAAGAAGCACAAAATGATTTTTGAGAAAAAAGTATCTACGCGTAGTCGTGTCTTTGGACCTTGCTGAGGGATCATGCTACATGGAGCTGGTGCGCGACTATGAAAGCGACGACGACTTGGACTACATCTACAAGATAACCGCATGAGAGCAAGAATGGATAAATCCCATTGCGGATGGATGCATCTCATGGGAGTGCGAAAGCTCTTGTACATCAGATTCAGACAACGAAACAGAGCGATGGGAGAACTAGTTACATGAGGTAACCACGCTAAACTGTAACATGATGACGAGATTGTTGTGTTGCGTATCGACAGCGGTAAGGGATCTACCTACTTATGATGGGTTAAGTGAGGTAGATGCTTTCTTGAACAGATTTGAAAGAGAGGTGGTGGAATAATAATGTTTTGAGGCTTTTAAATGGGTACTGTGCACTACGCCTGCGAGGTGGTGGGGCACACACCAAGGAAGCTTTGAGGACTAGCCTGAATGTAGGAGAATGATGCGCATGCATTTTGGGAGGCCTCAAATGCATCTAACAGACAAGTATGATGGATGGGATGATCTGCGTGCACTCCTTGCCAAGTGGACAAAAGTCTATGGGGAAGAACCACAACCTGAGTGGGTGCACTTGTTCTATCATACCTTAGGTGTTATACCCATGAAATAGTATATAGAGGTAGAGCTCCACCATGGGACGAGTGAATGGGATATCTTGTGCGAAGGGTTCTTGTTAACCTTCACGTTTGAGGATCGTTGGTGGGACATTATTGATGATGCGCTACAAGAAGTAAAAGAAGCTATCTTTAAGATACCCCAGGAGCCAATAGAATTGATTCAATCTGAATGGGCTACTCAGCTGAGCTACGCGCTGGAGTGTTATATTGTAAATACTAAAGAAGACAATGAGAAAAGATAACATTCTAGAAACCGAAGGCCATCGCGAGGTTCAAGGACCACTGATTGAAGATCCTGACATAACCAAGGACCACTGATTGAAAACCCTGACATAACCACGCCAGTAAAGACAAAGCAAGTGAACATTGGTATGGAAGCTGAACCTAAGTATGCAACACTCGGTGACTACTGGGATGACATGACAGTGGATAAGGTCACTGAGTTACTCCGCGAGTACTAGGACTTATTCCCGACCAAGATCACAGACTTGAAAGGAATCATAAGAGATTTAGGAATGATGCGCATCACATTAAAACTTGATGGAAAGCCAATTAAGCAGAGGCCTTACCACTTGAATCCGAAATACAAGGAAAAGGTCCACGTAGAACTCGATAAAATGCTTGCAGCAGGAAAAGTTGAGTCGGTGGAAGAATCTGATTGGGTAAACCCTATGGTGGTGCAGGAAAAGAAGCAGAAGGGTGAGATAAGAATATGTGTGGACCTCAAAAAGTTGAATGACACATTTGTGCATGACCCATTCCCAACTCCGTTCACAGATGAAGTATTAGAAAATGTCGGTGGGTAGGAAGCATATTCTTTCACTGACAGATTCTCAGGGTACCACCAGATCAAAATCATCCCAGAAGATAGGAGTAAGACAACATTCGTGACTGAGTAGGGTTGCTTTCAATACATTTTTATGTCATTTGGATTAAAGAACGTGTCAGCCACCTTTTTGCGCATAGTTGTTGCAACATTCAAGGAATATATCCACAAGTTCCTGGAGGTTTATCTAGATGATTGGACTGTATTTGGATTGGTTAAGCACCATGTAGCAAGCTTATGCTTGATGTTGGATACTTACCGAAGACACCAAATTGTGTTGAAACTCAAGAAATGTACGTTCCTCATTCCCTTTGGGAACCTGTTGGGACATGTGGTTTGCAAATAGGGATTGATGGTAGACCCCGTAAAAATTGTGGTGATTCTAAATTTGGAAGCACCGTGAAGTGTCAAATAGTTACATGATACCCTGGGACATATGGGTTACTATAAGAAGTTCTTCAAAATCTATGCCCAGATCACCGCGCCGATGGAGAAGCTGTTGAAAAAATATGTCACGTTCTGTTGGAACGATGACTGCAAAAAAAGACTGGATGTACTAAAATAAAAAATGGCCTCTATGCCAATCCTGGGCTTCCTGAAATGGGACAAGGAGTTTCATGTCCATGTTGAGGCATCGTGTATAGTGCTGGGAGCGGTACTAACACAGGATGGTGGAGAGGTTTTGGATCACCCTATCGCGTTCATGAGTCACAAATTGTCTAAAGCAGAAAAGAAATATTCCACCACTGAACGTGAAGGATTGGCTATGGTGTACGCGCTCTAGAAATATCGGCACTATTTGTTAGGCAGACACTTCAAGATGTATAAAAATCATTTCGCGCTGAAAAACTTGGTCAATAAGCTTGTGTTGGGGGGGTGCATATGCAGATGACATTTATTGTTCCAAGAATATGATTTTGAGGTCGTTATGAAGCCGGGTGCCTGAATATAGGACTAGATCACTTGTTGCGCATTGAGAAAGGAGAGGAACCTACTAGTTCGGAGGAAGGATTACCTGATGCACAACTCTTTGCTATGCACGTAGTGGATGGACATTTTGAATATATAATCCACTTTCTCACAAATGGAACTGTGCTGAAAGAGTACTTCGTCCAGCAGAAGAAGGAACTGGTGGTGCGCGCGACATATTTTTATATCATTGCAGGGCACCTATATAAGATGGGCAATGATGAGATATTGTGAAGGTATGTACCTGAATTTGAACAAAGTTATATCCTTGCAGACGTGCATGGGAGCACTGTGGGAGGAAACTATGCAGGATGAACGACTATGCAAAAGATTCTCCGTGCAGGGTTGTGGTGGCCAACCCTTCATCAGGTTTCAACACATTACAAGGCCTGTGATGTATGTCAAAGAATAGGTAAACCATCACAAAGGGAGGAGATGCCTTTGAATCTGAAAATGATGTTGCAACCCTTTGAAAAGTGGGTGATAAACTTTGTAGGACCTATCAAACCTCAGGGAAAGATGGGTGCGTGATACATTATCACTGCGACAAAGTACTTGACTCGTTGGGCAGAAGCACAGTTAGCAAAAGATTTCATGACCACCATGATTGCAAAGTTTCTGTTTGAACATGTATTAACATGATTTGGATGTTCGAAGATCTTGATGAGCAATCACAGTACACATTTCCTGAATGAAACAATCAGTGCGCTGACATAAGAGTTTCAGGTGTATCATTAGAAGAGCACACCGTATCACCAACAAGTGAACGGGACTGTAGAAGCATTTAACAAAATATTGGAGACTGTGCTGACCAAAGTATGCAATGTGTAGCAAAGTGATTGGGACCTGCGTGTACCTACAGTATTATGGGCTTATAGGACAACGTACAAGAAAATGACGAGGCATACACATTTTCGGCTGGTCTATGGAGTGGAAGCCGCAATGCCAATGGAGTATATTGTGCCTAGCCTACACATAGCAATGCTCACAGTTATGACGGGCTGCGATGCCCTAGAGGAGCGGCTTGTGCAGTTGGAGGAACTTGAAGAAGAACGATTTTTGGTTGGATTCCATCAACAGGTACAAAAGTAGTGTGAAAAGGCCTGGCATGATCAACATATTAATTTACACACCTTCAAGGTAAACGATCTGGTGTTACTATATGACAATAAGTTTGATAAATTCCTAGGAAAGTTTAGAATGCATTGGCTGGGACCGTACGTTGTTAAGGAGGTCACAGACAGAGGCGCGATACAGATGGTAAAGCTAAATGGAGAACCTTTCCCAAGAAAAGTGAATGGCAGTCGATTAAAGCCATACACAGGTGGCCCGGGTATCTGACTAGCCGATAGAATCATAGTCTTAATGCTACAGGTAGCTAAAAGAAGGTTCGGGACTATAAGTAGATGTACGGGATGCAGGAATAGATTCAGGGAAGCAGTTCCAACATCGCAGTCTTGGAACAATGCGTACAGGAGATACAGAAGGCAACCACTCAGTGTGCTACCAACCTTACAGCTGTTCGAGCAGAGTTGGGAGGTCTCCATGCGAAGATCTCCGTACCGATAGAGTGACTCGAGGGCGAGTCATGATGTTTTTGTTGGGGGCCTGTTGGGCGTGGGATTCCCCCCAAGGCAAGTTTTGGGGCTTAAAGCCCAAGTTTTGATTAAGTCCGATGTAAAGACTCCACTTTTTGTGGGCGTGGAGCGTGAAGATGATAAATGAGTCAGAGGGTTGTCCGCCCTCATTTTTGTAATGTAATGTCAGTTTGAAAGATCTACCCATGGTCCGCGGACCATGGGATTGTATAAATAGAGTGAGGCTCTAAGTGTAAAAGAGACATCTAAGGAATTGAAGGAATGGAAGGAAATCAATGCATGAAGTATTGAGTCAAAGTGTAGAGTCATGTCTTTGGGTTGTAGAGTAGGAGAAGGCTCTACAACTGAGTGCGCAAAGGCCTAGTAGTTTGCAGTTGAGTGCGTGGACCCCTGCAGTTGAGTGCGTAGGGTAGGTCGAGTCTGTAACCATTGGATGCATTAATAAAGAGAATTTATACCATATTCCTATGTATCTTTTCCTATTTTATGCATTGAAATATATTGGGTATGAATTGTAAGTTTACTGTTTATTTACTGCGTGAACTTATATGAATATGCTGAATAAGTAAATATAATAGAAGGTATCTATTTACGTGAAGATAGATAATTGTTATAAGAAGATAAGTAAGATCCACAGTGTGACTTGGGGAAATAGTGTAGATTGCTGCCCTAGTAGCGTAAAAGCCCCACAACCCCTAGTTAGGGCTACGTAAAGGTGAATATAACAGGGTGCGAAGGCCTCATGGGTCAAGGAAGTGTGCAAAGTAACCTGCATAAGGGTATTCACAGTTGAACTAAATCAACGCCTCATACATCTCAAGGGTGCGGAAACCTGGTTCCAACATGCCCCCATACTGCTTCAGGTGAGACCTTAGTTTGCGCTCTACAGACTGTTGCTGAAAGGGCTAGTAGTACAGGTATTTGTTTGGCTAATTAACTTCGAACCTAGGTCAAGCCCCAACAAGATAACAAATGGTTCCATTGTCGGGACTGGAATCTGCATAGAGATTTATGATGTCATATCATTAGAATCCAACTAAGAAAGAAATTGAAGATTAGTTAGATAGGAAAATTCATGAGTTCGTGGTGCACTAGAACAGGAATTTGCGACTATCAAAGGAAAAGTGGTTAGACTGCTACCTGTACACGGAAATCCATGAACTTTTCTTCGCATCTTTCCCTACTGAGCTGTATGAGTGGATCACGAAGCTAGAAGATAGCCAAGGGAGGTGGAAACTCAATAATTCTATTGTGTGGACTCCAGAGTTGGTGCCCAGATTGGAAGCATCGGGGGATAAGATCGCGCGCTGTTGATCACTAGCTCGATTGGATTATAGGAGGATTCATTATTGAGTTCGCGATAGACACTTTAGTTAGCTTTAGCGAGGCAAAAAGACGCTTCTCAAAGCACCACGAGGTAAGTATGCTAAGTCTCTGAACACTTAGATTAAAATTCTATTGTGTGAAAAGTGGATTATGTGAATACATTGATGTTTGGGGCTATGCGAAGTGGGAGAAATTATAGAAACGAAGGTAGTACAGAACTAGAAACTATCCCTTTAATTTCATCTCCACGAGGTCTCACCAAGAATTGCGATCAATTTGATAAGGCAGAGGATTCTGTGCATACCACCCCCACCCACACCACCACTAGTTTCACTGCCTTCACCCCCATCTTCGCCCGTACCACCTCCACCACCACTGCGAGTAAATATGGCAAGTGCGATAAATTTGCCGATGTTCAAGGGAGTAGGAAATGAAGATCCAGACCAATTTTGGTTTGTGACAAAAGCCATATGGAAAGTGCAGGGAGTTACAGATGATAACATAAAGAAAGAAACATTGGTTAATGCTTTGTAGGATCATGCATTCACCTGTTATATTAAGCATTCTAATGATAATCCAAATGTGGGGATCGCGGATATCCAAATTGCATTGAACAAAGAATTTAGCAGACTGAAGTCAGAGGTGCAGTCGATCATTAGGTTTAAGGAGATCACAATGCTACTAGGGGAGACTCATTAGGAGTTGGATAAGAGATTGAAGTGCACAATTCGCGAAGCCAATATGACTTTGATGGATGGACAACACCGTGAATGGTTTGTAGAATTGCTAATGCTGCATTTAAGAAATGTGTTGTCACAATAGAGGTTAACGACTCAGGCAGAGGCCTTGGAGCTCATGATGAGACTACATGAGACCCCAATATAGGATCCTAACCTAGGATTTCAATAGATCCATGCGCAGTTGAAAAACTTCCTCTCGATTCAGTACTTAGTTCCAGGTCAATCAATGATTGTCATGAATAAAGTTAAACTGGGAGATTTCCATAATGATGTCATATTTTCATGAGTGAATTCCATTTGTAGGAACCATAGCTTGACATGACAATATGATGCTCAAGGAAGATGCTTAGGAGATCATACGAGAATACACTTGTGAACCTAGAATCATGAATAAGTCATTAAGCAATAAGATGAAGGGACACTAGTTTACGATAGAAGATCAAAGATTAGAATCACATGAAGACTTCATATCAATCATCCCCTTGGAGGATGAAGATGTAGCACATGCGAGATCCTCCATGAAGGCATGAAGGAAGTAGGAAGAAGAGAATCTTAGCATTGACACATCACTAAAAGGTTCCATGTGATCAGTGTCAAGTCATGTCTTGTCCAATTGTGATCACAATGTCATATGTGTCAATGTGTCTTGCCACATAATTTGTGGATGTAATTATGTATTTTTAGGAGGATCTCAAAATTTAAATGTGTGGAATTCCAAGAGTCACATGTGGAATATGAAAATTCACATGTTGACTAAAGAGTCACTAGGAGAAGTAGAAGAGTCTTGTAGAAGTTCGAGAGTCAGTCGGAAGCCTAATAGTCATGAAGGAAGCTCAAGGGTCATGAGGATATGAAAGGGCATTCCTCTTGTAATAAATACACCCTCATAACCCAATTAAATGGATTTTCAGAGGCTTAGACTTTGCAGAGCTAGCCTTGGATTCTCTAGCTTAGCATAGGAGAGAATATCATTCTTTGGAGAAGCAAGTAGTGACTCAATGTTCCACTATTGGAGCTAGTGTTTGACCATTGTAACTGTGTACTCAAATCTTTCACCTAATAATCAGAAGCTCTTTGAGTCGACACATTTTCATGCATGTATCATGAATATTGTAAGACAAATATTGGATGTTTATGGTATATGTTATTTTCATATGTACTAATTAAATTGAACTACTTCATTGGCTTTGGTACTCATATTGTTGAATATGTGTTGTATTTGCTTTAATGATTGTTGTGTCTATGTGAACTATTTCTTTAGATAGCTAACAAATATTTCCTCGCTCTCATGTGCCTCTCTTAGGATAGTACTATTACTTTCATTCTAGAGACTCACTCTTATTTTCCTCTCATGAAGGTATCCTTTTACACATTGCAATTGGTGTTTTACAGTGTCAACTTACTTGCTGATTTCAAAGGTTATTTGCATACTCTCTTATGTGATTCATTGCAGCCAAGGAAAATATTATAGTTATGGTGTTTGGGTTGGTACTCCAGATGGGGCTCCTACTCCAAATGGTGTGATATCTAGATGGGACTTCACATCGGGGAGACCCTCTTGGTTGATAGATTTCTAGCACTGTCAACAATTGGCACTAGAAGGAGGGCTAGATGAAAATTTGTGCCCGTTGAGTTTGTTTTGAACTTCTTATCTTAAATGTCTCATGCTCAAATCATACTCTCAAGGTGTTTTTCCAATAGACCCAATGATAAACTCTTTATCCCTGATGATCCTCTTTATGACTTGTCTCAAGTCAAGTTTGATGGTGAGGGTGATACATCCATAGACGAGCATGTATCTATTTTTCTTAAGTTTTTTGAACATTATGAAACCGATCGTGAAGATGTTTCTTGTGTTATTTTCTTCCTCACACTTGAAGGCCGAGTTAACTAATGGTTTCATACCCTACCAACTGCTTCCATTCATTCTTTTGAAAACTTCATCAAGGAGCTTTATTTAGCCTTCAATAAGTATGGTTGCTGAGATGTCCTTAAAAGGATTAATAAACTAAGAATGAACCCTAGTGAGTTAATTGAGGATTTTTCTAATCAATTTCTTCACCTATGATATGATTTTCCTGGAGAAGATACAGATTGGGATTTGTTTAAAAGAAATTTTGAGCGTTTGGTTCATATCTCTTTACATTGTGAATCTAAACACCTGGATGTTTCTGCTCCCATAGCTTTTGTAAATCACGAGACACCTATAATTTTAGAGGAGGAACCTACTATTCCTTTTGTTCCTTATCCTCCTCCTTTCTCAATATAAATCTAGGTGCCTCCTGGTGATGATGTTGAGGTTGGGGAATTTGCAAATCAAATGGTACGTCTATCTCTTCAATATTCATCCATTTCTCATGATCCAAATCCAATGCAGGAAACCTTGGAACAGTTATGGAGCCTAAGGTGAAGACTAATCCCTCCATTCCACAAGGTGATATTAATGCTCATAATTTCAGCCTTCAATATGGTTTAGATACTTGTCATCCTTTATCACATATTTCTCACGATCCCTTGCCCCTTGATCTCCTTGATCAATCTCCTCCAAATCTAAGAAGTGATCAGGTGAAAGACAATCATATTTCACCGGTAGACGAGGAGAAAGGTGAAGCTTCTTTCTATATTTCTACTCTTATTAAAATTTATGTATGCCAATATATTGTTCCTTCATACTCAGCTGATTTATAATCTACTAACCTCGGCAGTCAATCAAATGAGGTTAATTTTCCTAATCAATCTAAAGACTTTGGAAACCATGATTTTAATGGTGATGACTCTATTGAGGGATATGGTAATGAATAGTCAAGTGAACCAATTGATCTTTTGGTTTCTAAAGAAGATTTCAATTTCAAAGATCTAGATCTAGAATCTAATTCAATCAAATAATATGTTCTTATCAAAACTTCCTCTTCACCTCACTATTTCCTCTGCTCTATTATTTGTAATGCAACAACTTGCAAAGAAGATACTCCATGCTCTTCAAGTTCATAATCTAATCATTTGGATTTTGAATTGACACAAGGAAATGAGGTTATCCATGAAAAAGGAGGAATCAATCAAATAATTAAGTATTCATTCCATTCCTTATCATTTCCAACTTTATATGAGGAAAATTCCTTAGTTCAGGTTACTCATGAGATTGATTTAATCTATTCATCCCTAGATGTTCAATTAGAAGAATCTCATGACTTGAGTAATTTGTTCGTTGAAGTTGAAAAATATAATCAAACCAGTGATGTAGATGGTTTCCATCTAGATAATAATGATATTGTTGATTTAACTGATAGTGGTTGTCCACATAAATTTTTTTATTTGACTCGGTTCTCAAAGTATTGTTATCTATCTGGAACTTTTTAATAATTTGAGGCACTTCAACTTTCATTGATGGTAATGTCGGGTTCTCATAATTCTGATGATATCCTTGAACCATGTTAGATCTGGATTGCATCGCAAAAATATTTCCTCTATGTTGTTTCACTGGATTTGAACTCTTTCTTGATTTGGTATTTTGGATATAACTTTTCTGACTTTCAAGAATTAGTTTTTAATCAGATTGAGCATTTTCCTTTAGTTGATTCATCCTCATGTAAATATTTTGTAATGAATTTGAGTTTGGAATGTATATATTTCATGGATGCATAGAGCTATGAAGCCTATCATTCTAATCATCATAATAAGTAGCATCATTGGTCGAAGGATTCATATATATTAAGTGTTTTTGTAAAACAATTAGCTCCAAATTTTAGTTGTGAATATTATTAAACTAATCATTTTTGTTATAGCCCAATCAATCCTTTTGAGAAACATTCAAGTCTTGAATCATTCAGTAGATTAAAACCCCCATGTTGAAATGGATTCTAGATTTGATTTGATATATCCTTCTAACCTTTTGTCAGAAAGTTATATCAATTAGTTTCCCGGATTTATAAGGCCAACAATTGCTTCTAATTTCCCAAGATTTCGTATTGCTGGTATTGTTTATAATCATATACAAAAGGAACCAATTGATAATTTCATACACTAATTTATCAACTTGGTATTAACATTTTTCCTAACAACTATCATTCAATGAATCATTTTCCCATTAATAAATCTAATGATAGTTATCCTACATCGGTTGATCTTGTCAATTCTCCTTGTAATTCAAGTACACTGATTGAAAGTTCATATTTCCTAGAGTTTCAGGGTCTTCAAAGGGATTTTTTTGGATTTCATGACCAAATCTATGCTTGGTTGGAAACATCTTACTTAGCAAGCCCTTTTGCTAAAAGAAAGTTTCGATCTTTCTTGATGTTTGTTAAGATGGATAATACAGATGAAGTTGCATTCACAAGAATCCTTAAAGGTTTATATAATTGTTTTTATGACGGAAAGGTAATGTTGCAGGTTGGGTAAAGTTAGTTGTTATGACACATATTTCTACATGTAGGAAAGACCTTCAATAATTTGTGCATGTCATTCAAGATCTTATCTTTTCTTCTGTACATTGCTTTATATAAGTTTTAATCGCTTGTATCTGTTATGAAACCAGCTCAAGAAAAGATAGAAAAGATAGATCAACGCCTTAAAATTCAGCCTCTTCGAGG
>APFE030221701.1:14900-59100 GCA_000404065.3 Pinus taeda
ACATTTACATTATTTTCTCGGTCTTCAAGTCTTGCAGTCCAAGGAAGGTATTTTCCTCTCCCAATCCAAGTATGCCTGTGATCTTCTACGCTTTTTTTCACATGGAAGATTGTAAGCCAGCTCCTTCTCCCTTTCAGTCTGAAGTAAAACTTTCAGTCAATTGTACTTCCCCTGAAGTTGATGCTACCTTATACCGTCAACTTGTCGGAAATCTTTTGTATTTAACCCATACTTGTCCTGACCTTTCCTTTGCTGTTGGCCTTGTTGCTCGTTTTATGCAAAACCCCCGTGAAAGTCATTGGAAAGCAACTAAAAGAATACTTCGTTATGTTCGAGGTACAACACAGTTTGGGATTCATTACAGTGCCAAAGAAGCTCCTCTATTAGTTGGTTTCACTGATTCTGATTGGGCTGGTGACCCTGATGATCGGAAGTCTACTGCCGATTATGTCTTCGCTCTTGGTTCAAGACCTATTACATGGGCTTGTAAGAAACAGGCTGCCATTTCTCTTCCGTCAGCAGAAGCAGAGTATCGTGGTGCCGTGGAAGCTAGTAAGGAGGCCTTGTGGCTTCGTCAGATCCTATCAGAATTTGGCTTTGAGCAGCAGCATCCGACTACACTTTGGTGTGATAATCAAAGTGCCATTCAGCTTTGCAAAGATCCAGTTCAACATCAGCGCAAAAAACACATTGAACTACACATGCACTTCATCAGAAAGCTCATTCATGACCATGTTCTTGAAGTGCAATATTGTTCAATAGATGATCAAGTTGTAGACATCTTCACAAAGGCTCTCATAGAGGCGAAGTTCACTAAACATCGATTTATGGTTGGAGTTCAGGAAGTTGTCACTAAGGGGGGTTAGGCTCTAGTGCCTCCTTCCTTCTCCTATTGTGTCATATTTGTAAATCCTTCAATCCTATCCCAAGCTGTTCTTAAGGGGGGATGTTAGGATATTCCGACACATAGGAATAGTTAAGTATAACTTGGTCTAGTATAGAGTTAGGTAAAGTGTGTTTCTTTACTATGTACATTTGTAACTTACAATCAGACGGTCACGATATGTAGTGATCCGACGGTTCATTCTCTCCTCGGTATTACCGACACTTGATCCGTGGCTTGACACCCGATTGGTCCATGAATTCTATTTAAAGCGCAAGGAGGGTCATTTGTAGGTTAACCGTGCATGAGAGAAGCTTATGTAAATTTTCATTCTTTTATTAATAAATTGCCTGTAGTAGCCACGTTGGCGCAGGCCGTGGACTGTTTCCCTCTCTGAGGGTTTTAACCACGTCCAAATACTGGTGTATTGATCTGTGATCTGTTTGTGAGCGGTGTCCTTTTGGTGTTCTGTTTGAGGAACTTACCCTGTAAATTCCTACAGAAAGTAGCCTATATCAATGAATACCCACTCTCGCTGATATCCCATCTGTGAATATATCTTACAAGTTAAAAGGAATTCCCATCTGAACGACATGGAGAAGAGAATGGGCAGCAGATTGAGTGCCTTGTTTCTGCTCTTGCTACTTGCAATAAGCTTTGGTATGCTATTGTTCTAGATATATTTGAATTTTCTTGGATCCATCCACTAGTTTAAAGAGGGTGTGTAGCTACTAGATTAAACTAACTGACTGATTCATTTATTTTTTGTGATCATGATCAGAGATGCAGGCAGAGGTTGCAGAAGGGCGAACATGCTTGTCCCAAAGCCATAGGTTTCATGGATATTGAGTGAGAAGCTCCAACTGCAAACAGATTTGCCAAACAGAGAGGTTTTTAACTGGCGGATGCCGCCACACCCACCTTAGCAACAGAAGATGCTTCTGCAAGAAACCATGTACCTGAGTAAAATATCCTCATCCTCCCTCAACTGTTAAATATATTATGTAATTACGATGTAATTTTTCTTCTTCTCCTTTTTCCCCTTGAGTTGGAGTTCCCTCATTTAGGAGAACTCTCCTCCGTGGTTACGAGGATGGGTTTTGATAGCCCCAAAGAAAGGTCTCTGTAAAATAGGAGCTTTCTATATAGGACTCATAATATATTTTCTCTATCTATAGTCTTGACTATTATTGTTGTCGTTGCTCTCTTTTACTTGAAGTTAAGCTCGATGTTCTAGTTAATACGTAGGCTGGATGTTCTGGTTTATACGTATGCTCAGGCATGTTATCCATCTGTCACTATGCAGACTCGATGCATCAACACTTGGCGCGGGGTATTTTATTTTAGGGGCAGAGAGTTCTGGCGCTGGAGGAGTTGCAGGAGCAAAGTTTTCGGGCCAGAGAAATAGCAGAGGCGCCCTCTTTGTAAGTGTTTTCCTGCCTTTTGCTTCGCATTTACATGGCTTTTCCAGAGCTAACATACCCATATTTGCTTTAGTAAGCCTTTTGAGGCCCTAGTTATTTGTCAACAGAAAAAAAGGACTTCTACGGTTTTGGTCTGTCTTTTTACACTGACTTCATCATCATCTGTTCGGGTTTTCCGTATCTTTTCTGAACAGTGTGCTTTTTGTGTTTTTTTTTCTAATTTCCGTTGTTTGCGGGTACTTGTATTTTCTAGTTAGGCTGAATTTGAATACTTCTGAGAGATTTGGGAATTTAAAGTTTATTGTTTTTTGATTTCTACTTTTTACGTATGCTTTTAATTGTGTTGCAGATGCAGTCAGTTTGTGTTTTCTGTGAATATGAAGAAATTGTTTGTTTGATTATGTCCAGGTTGAAAATTTTTACCCTGAGTGAGATATGATTTTATGATGTATATAGCTGAATATTTGGTCCGTCAGAATATAACGCAAAATACCTATTCTGGGTAATTGATTTTATTAGGACTGGACGAAACTATGGATTTTAGAAGTAACAGATGTCATTGAACTAAAGGGATACTACATAATATTATGAGATCCTTTTAAGAACAACTTTGATAGTTTCGTATGGGCTTGTAATTGTGTATATATGTTTTTGCAGTGTTATTGAACAACCTTTAGGTAGAACCAATCATCCTACCTTTCAAACGATGGTAGAATCTAGAGCCATTTTGATATGTTGTATTGTCTACGGTCTCGGTCATCTTATTTTCACTTCTCTTCATTTAAATACTTCGTTTTCAAAAGGTATCTCCTTCCTCTATCTGCATGTGTTTTATGTGTTGATCATTTTGGTTTTAATCATTTCCCTGGTAATTTGAATTACCTGTTGTCATGTTATAATTTGTTGAATCTCTATTTCCGATAGTTCTTGTAATCAAACTTTCATTAATTTCGTGTTTTCTTACCTTTGTTGAGTATCTCAAATGCCAATTTTCCATTAAGAATTAAGAATTAAGAATAGACTATCAAATCCAGTTAAGATAGACCTATGTTAATATAGACCTGTATTTTAATATACATAAATAATAATCAGATTAAATACCTAATTTATTGAACTCTGCATCTAGTAACATGGATTCTCTTTTTTGTTTAATGTGTTGGTTTCATGTTCTTCATGGATATGGTAACACGAGTTTACAGAGTACATAGGCTAGAAGGGCCCGCCCCCCTTAATTTTCGATCTCTGTTACTAAAACAAAAAACTTGATTTAAGGAGATAAATATATATGAACTATTTGAAATGGCTAATATAAATACCTTTGAGAAATATTTGGCTGGGTAGTAAATGCATTTGATTATGATACAGAGAGCGTATTCAAATTTCCCAGATGTTTCCCTCCTCAATGCCTGCAAATTGAGTAATTGTAAGGATTTTTTCGTAACTACTGATATGACACTTTTTATTTGTCAATGATTTTGCTTCTCTAACAGCTAGACTTGAACCCTTTCTTAGGTACTAGGGATATCCTGAGTGTGGTAGTGATCTAGCATTATTTATCATTCCAGACAGGCAGCTGTCTAAGAGCGAGTTGAGTTCAGGGTTAACCCGGGTTCAGGGTTAAGCCTTGTAATGTTGGACATTCAAAAGAGACAGAGGTAAAGACGTAAAGCCGTTGGGTATGCATGAAGGACGAGAGGCAGGCAATTGGTAAAGTTGTGGGCTCCACGGCAGTCTACGTGTTTGAAATATGTTTTATGTAAGTAGTTAAAACTCCGTACTCTTGTAGGTGTCGAGTTCGATTCCAGGGAAGACAGACCCTAAAGTTACAAGTTAATGAAAACTCGAAGACGATATAGTTAATGTGATCTGCGATCGAGTGCTTGCAAAGTTCTTATTGTGAGCTCTGACTATTTGTTTTCTTGAAGGATCGTTTTGAAAAGATATATTGTGTAGCAGATGGGACGATGGAAATGCAGGTGAATGACGTAAACTGTGCTTATGTGCTATTTATTTTGTAAAATATCGAAATAGCGGTTCCAAATCTATGAGATAATGTTAATTTTTGCTTCTGGATAAGGCTAGCATGTGAAGTTGTATGTTCTGTTGAAACAATAAAAATATTGGTACATAATCTCAGGAACACTGACATTGCCAGTTATTTATGAGAAGTCTCTACGTAGTGTTTTAAAATATTAGTTATAATATTGTACAGTACTAATGTAAATGCTTGTTCGCTGATCTCAATGTCCAGATGAAATCTTTATAATAGTTCCGAGGAGATCACCGATGTAAATCCTTAGTCGCTGATTCCAACGTCAGATAAAATCGTCACAATACTTTTTAAGAGAAACTTATTTTATAAGAATTAGTCAGATGGAGTCATTATTACATATACTGGTCAATAATCTTCTATACGAAATACTTTGCTTCTTGATATTCCTGCCGATCGATTTAAAGATCAGCGTTTGTGCGATAAATATTGTGAATTTGATGACTCGGTCCACTTCCGTGCGAATTGCTATTATTCATAATTTTCCATAGAAGCAATTCTAGACTTTTTACATACAAGAAA
The DNA here is from genome assembly GCA_000404065.3 of Pinus taeda. Taxonomy (NCBI): domain Eukaryota; kingdom Viridiplantae; phylum Streptophyta; class Pinopsida; order Pinales; family Pinaceae; genus Pinus; species Pinus taeda. The sequence continues at coordinate 19,780 of APFE030221701.1, forward strand.
TTATTATATTTTACTAATAATTAGTGTAGATTTATTTTTCAGATTTTCATTAGTTTACACTTTGATGAATTTGATACCATCGGATGCTTATTCTCGACAATATCATTCTCCAGAGACATGTATTTTCTATGTATACCTGTCGAAGCAGTCACACGGATATTTCTTTATTTTTAATCATTTCGTAAGAATCTTGCGGCGTAAATGTGCTAATAAAAAGGTTGTTTAAGGTTGCTTTCTTGAAAGTGAAACTAGAATATTTGACATTTTTTGGAACACCTGCAAACCCATGTTCATTAGATAGTGAATGCTTTAGATTTTGCTTTGATCCGGAGTACTTTCCTTGGGAACGCTGTGGATGCTGGCGAATTCCACAATTACTCTGTCTAGCGACTGTAAAACTGATTTATGACACCTGAAATATGCATGTGGTTTGTAGTATGTAGGAATTGAACACTTCCGGCATAAAATTATGTTACCTTAATCTGCATGTTGCATAGTGGTTAATTATCATAGTGTTGCGTAAAGCACCTAATATTGTGAAAAAATTTTAACCTGGTATGCATACTGGCGTGAATAGTCACATATCCAAAAATACGGCAAAACGCTCTGCTGTTTCTGCACCCAATTTACAATTTTGGATTGTTTTTCTTTTGATCTGCGACTGTTTTGGTCCCTTGCGTCCAATGCAATAAGGAACTCCGCTCCTTACAACGTTGCAAATTCAAGTTCTCTGTAAATCTTGCAAGTAATAGGGTCATATTGTATAATGCAGGATGCATAAGCTTTGGTAGGTCTATGATTCTTCTCAGAAATGTACGAATTGCGAAAGCGTGGTCACCTTTATAAAATTCCGAGCTATTTCTGGCCATTATCACAGAACACCTGTTATGAAGAATATAAAGCATAAAATAGTTGGGGTTCCTAAACGAACTGATACTGATGGAGCCTGAGAATAATTCTACTCGGGTTGAGATACAGACAGAGGATCAAATGACAGGGGAGCCACACCATTCCGAGATGTCTACAACAATTGAACCGAAGTATCACAAATTCATTGCCGATCCTTGCTGCATCCAATTATGTGGGAAACCAAACCCTCTTGCGGCACGATACGTCTACGCGTTCATCTTTCTCTTTAAAGATTCAACCTTCTTTAAAGGGTCAGGACCTCCCTTGATTGGAAATAAAATTCATTTTTGTAAAGATTAAAATTTAAATCCTATTCTTTAGGGTTTTTCTGGTAAATTATTTAAATTTTCTTAGAAATTCGAGCAAGTAGATGGAGGCATTCACGCCAAAGTAAACCCTAGGAATTTTTTTAAAGGAGGCGTATCAGAAGTAGTGGTCAACGACAAGGGTTAAGTTCAAGCTTTCCAGATTATTTAGTTTGAAAGCTTTCTCTGTGTTATCTTTCGCAAATTTACCGATATCTAGGGTTATTGGAAAGCTATTTTTAAACTTTAGCATCGTAATACACAGACATAAATAAATAATGTTGCAAATTATAATTGAAATTCATTAATGGTTGAAGGACGGGGTTGTATTGTTTAAACATGATCTGATTTATCCATGATCTGGTGAATTGTTGATGCTATTTTAATTTTCCAGTCATTTCTGTTAAGTTCATAATAATATTTGCATCCACTGTTCCAAGTTTTGTAATTCGCTGCAGACCCCGGCAGGGACTACCGCCACCGTAGTGGCTCCTTGTTATATAATTGTGCCCACTGTTTATAATTTCCCTAAATTTGTAAGTCGGTTTATATATGCTCTAGTTCCTCAAAGAAATTTTATAATGTTTGCAATTGGAGAAAATGTTATTGAATTTACACCAAATTTAATCTACAAGATCTTCAATTTTCCAACAAATTAGAAGCCCAGGAAATTTATTGATGAGACTCTGATCCTTACTTATAAAGCCATTCTTCAAACCGGCAGAGAAAGATTATTCAGGTTAATTTTTCCATCAGATTCCCTGATTCCTCAACCAACAAGAAGTTACCCTATAACTCTATTTTCTGATACTACCCAACAAGTTTTGGCTATAATTTTATTTTTTCTTGGGGAGAATGACATTGGAATAGTAACTAAGCAAGATTTACGGTTCTTTAGTTTAATGCTACAAATTGATATGTTTTTTCTATCTAGAGAAATAGATAATTTTCAATTCCAAAATTTCAATGGCATTAGGTATCAATAATATTTGATCCATCTATTTTTATATTCACATGCAGATACATTCAATAATTTGAGTCTGAACGTGATGGATTCATAGAATCAAGTGAAATCAGTAGTTTATTGGACCAATATCATCATGTGGAAAGAACACAATGAAGGCTTCTCTTAGTATTTATCATCTTTTATGGATGTGGTATACTGTATTTTAAATAATCAACCACCTGCAATAATCTTGCTTGAAGCAAGGAAACTCCTATAGCTTCGTGTTGACACAAGAGTGGGCGATTGATATTTATTTGAAGATTATACAGATATAAAGAATGTATGGAGGATAATTGTATCCATATCACCTTATGGTATTCTTTCCCATGAGAATATTATCCCTTGAATTTACAAGACAAAATATCAATGTTGATCAGATTCACTTTGTCCCTTGGTGCAAGAGATACACCTTTAAATTGGAAAGATCCATGGGACCATTTATTGTGAACAATAGACCTGGCCTTGCACAAATTGAAGATATGATGAAAGAATTTAATTTTGAGAAAGGGGAGAAATAGAAATATGATACCAATCACATGATTTTTGATAGAAGAGTTGAAGCTGGTTTGGTGCCCTGCTCATATGAAAGCAGATTGAAGACTGAAAATATGGAAAATCAAGAGGTTTGACATGGTGACAAATAATTTATTGCAAGAAGCTAAAGGGTATCAAAAGATGGACATTGAAACTCCCACTGTGAAGGAGAATACTTTGAAAAGAACCAATTCCAAGCAGGAAGATGTTGAAATGGAAGATTTAAAGCCAGAGAAAAGAGCCAGAATCCAAGAAGGAGAATAAGAGGAAAATCTACAAATAAATTGACAGAGATGCCCTTAAATCATCCTAGTTCAAAATGCAATTGGAAAATCTAGAGTGCACAGTACTTCCCTCCACTTCCATTAATCTTGTATCACATCGAGTTGAGAAAACTCTATGTCAAGGAGATATTTTGCAACAAAGTTATCAACAAATTGAAGAAATGAGTCATAAGGTAAGAAGAGATAGGACATCTTAGTTATCAGTACAATTAACCTTTGTTTGTCAAACCAGGTTGCTTTCTGCCATGGATTTCGAGAGGAACCAATTAAAGCTATCTCTCATGCACCCTGCCACTCAATATGTTCCTACAGGGCCTGACTTCAAGACAATTAAATTATCCATTAATGTGTGTGATATTCCATTACCTGGTAAAATAAATCTGCACAAACCAGTTGGTAATATGATTTACAGTGACTTTAGTAAGAGTTCTCTAACAATGACTAAAGCATAGAAGCTTCTTGAAAATGTCACTAATCAATTAAAGCAAGAAAAAACTAACTCCAGAGCAAAGAAGATTCATATTGAAGAGTTTAAGAAGTTAATTTTTAAGCTTGGAGTTGATCCGAAGGATAGAGAAGCAATTAAGGTTCTATTGCAGAATGCCGAATCCGAAATGCAATCTTTGAGGACAAAATTAAAAATGATTCGTTTTGAACACGCTTAAACAACAAATCTTGCTAATGTCGAAAAGGAAAAAGAACAGTTGTTGGAGGAATTAACAAAGAGGAACAATGAAATTGCTAGTTTGTAGGGGAAATCCAGAGTTTGGAGAAGTCTATTCAAACTCATGTTTTCACTATTGATGAACCAAATTACTCTAATTCCAGTAATCCTTTAGAATAATTAGCAAAGGTGATGGAATATTTGAAGATTTCAGAGGTTGAATTGAAAAGGACACAAAACTCTCTGGTAGGAATAAAAGAGCAAATGAATATTAAAGAAATACATCTCAATCTAGCAAATGAGAAGAATAACCAATTACAACATGAGACACATAATTAATACTTTATTATTAAAATTATAAATTTTAGTGGTTAAAATTGTATTATTTAAATATAATGAATATTTTTTAAAATATTAAATATATTATAAATCAAAAGTAAAATTTAAATAATTGTTAAAAATAAATATTCATAATTGAAAATTTCCCCGAGATGGGGGTGGCAAATGCAAGTAATTAAGAGGGAGCCCAAGACCTAGGAATAAACGTTCAACCCATGTGTCATTTATGAGACCGAAGTATAATGGTCTTGGTGGTGGTGATTGAGTGGATTTGCATCTAGGTGAAAATGAAGGATTGGACTGTAGGGGAAGAGGTATGTATAGGCAATCAGGGAGACTGCACAGTCATTTCATTCATGTTCTTGGGCCCGTCTTCGTGCAATGCTAACAATGGAGGAGGGAGGTTGGGCGAGTTGAGGGCGAGTCTGGTAATGCAACTTGTCATATGGAACCCTGGTACACAACAAACTTCGTTGATGGTTTCCATTTCAAACCTATTTTTACATTCCATATAATTTCACCAATTTCTAATTTTACATTCCATGTAATTTCACCAATTTTTAGAGAATTCAATGTAACGAGGAATTTAAATTCCGCAGAATTAAAATAAGCATAATATGGAATATTTAGTACTTATTTTTTATGCAAAAAAAATTGATTAATAGTAAAAATTATTGTAATTAGAATAAAAAAATACTATTATGAAACTTAATATTATAATAATATAGTTTAAAATAAAATCATAATTTTTTTAATTTTTGTAAAATTACTTGATTTTTAACAATTTGATATGTTTTAAGCAAAGTTTTTTTGGTAGAAATCATATAAGAGAAATTTTTGGTCAATGTGTTTCAAATTAACAAGTGTGGTTCATCATTAAGACCAAAGAGGCAGACCATGACTCTCTATGTCTCTACATATCTCTCTATTTAAGCTTTTGACATGGTCTTCATTTGGCTCTCTATGTCTCTACATAGCTCTCTATTTAAGCTTTTGACACGGTCTTCATCTTCCTCTGGTCCTGATGATGACAGAAGTTTGAATACAGAAATTTGATATGTATCATAAATTAAATTAAGTGTACCGATGTTTATTAACAATTACCAACTATTTAATTTAAATAGTTAAATTAATTTATATAATTCTATCTAAACCAAATCACATATAATATAATATATATAAAATAAAATATTTGATAATGTATCATAAATTAAAATTAAAATGTTCCGATGTTTATCAACATTTACCAACTATTTAATTTAAATAGTTAAATTTATTTATATAATTTATCTAAACCAAATCACATATAATACAATATAACATAATGTATATAAAATAAATAAAATGGAATAAATATATTTTTATAATAATTTATTTGACATAGTCCACTTGGGGTAGCTCAAGTGACGATGACTTTGGAATGAAGTTTCACAGAACTGGAAATCTCGGGTTCGAATCTTGTACTACCTTCCTTGTTGCCAGGTGAATAAATAAACATGTAAAATTGAAAAATAAGAGAATCACAGAAAAAAATTATTTGACACGTATATATTATATATAAGAGATCAGTTCGACACATTTGTCATTACATGCATTGTTGGAATTTCAAATATATCTTCCCAATCGTCTAAAAATCAATGATAGTACATTTTAGTTTATTAATATTTTGGTATAAATTTCTATTTAGAAAAGGGACAATAGGTACTTCTCAAGGATCAACCATATGGAGCAGTTTTCGAAAAATTGAACATTTGTTTCTTCAAAATCTGGTTTGGAGTTTTCAATCGGGAAAAAATATCATCATAGGACTTGATCCCATTGCGGGAGGTGATGAGGAAATATCCTTTTCTTGACAGTTACTTCGGACCTTACAACAAAAGGGGATCTTCTATTGGGAGCAGACCATTGATCGATAGCTGGGGTCTCTCACTATCTGGAAAACGGCTTCGATGATGGACCTCAATGATGATCTTGCTCTCCAATGGAATCAGATTAGTTGGTCTATGAGGAACAGGGAAATTTTCAGATGTGAGGTGGAGGATAAACTAATCTGGAAGGGGTATAGGGGAAGGTCGACTGTATGTGTAAAAGATATCTATTTACAACTTCAACAGGGCAGTTCCATTCAACAGGATAACATTTTCCCTCTTATCTTTTGGAAATCTGGTTGTTCCCATAAGATAATCATATTTGCATGGCTTGTATTCCATAATAAGAACCTAATGTGAGATAACCTTCAAAAAAGAAACTGGAGCGGGCCTGCTATCTGTCCTATTTGTAAATCTGAAGAAGAAAACAACATACACATTTTCCTAAACTGTCTTCAATCACTAAGGATATGGAAGAATCTGGCAGACCATTTCGGATTCAGTAGGGTTTCTTTCTCTCACTTAAAGAAGCGTTTGAATAGTGGAGCAATCTAAAATCGAACTAGAGGCCTATTCCGCTATTAACTTTATGGGCTATATGGAAATGGAGAAACAAGACTCTTTTTCAAAGCAGTAAGGAAAATTATAACACTGTTTATGAATCCATTCTCATCCAGTACTACTCCGGCCATTCCTCCATTACCCATCAGAGATTTGAAAAGTTAAAGGCAAAAAATCTTGATCCGACGGGCATTCCTCGTGCTTATTTTGATGGGGCGGCTCAAAATGGTATTTGTGTATGTGGTGTCTTTATTATCACAATGGAGAACCAACATATCGACATTTTTTGGAATGGGGGGAAATGGTCAAACAACAAAGCAGAGGCAATGGCGTTGGCTGGTCTCCTAATGATTTGTGACTATCTCAACATCTAAGATTTGCAAATATTCGGTGATTCCAAGGTAATTATTGACCATGTAAAGTCTATTCACTCCATTAAAAACCACAATCTTACGAGGTGGCTGAACAGAATTGACTTAATTTGGAAATCTCGAAAGGACCATTCTACTAGCCATATCGATAGAGAAAAAAAAGAAGAAGCTGATTCTCTGTCAAAAAAAGGACTTTCTTCACAAAACGAATTCTGGAAGATCAGCATATCAGTGGGGGATGAATTACACCATATACAGGATTTCATTCTGCTGGGTACTTAATCCTCTTTCATCTTTCTTCCATTCTGGTGTGTATCAAGTACCCCGTTTTTTCCTATTTTGTTTTACACTTGAAGTTTTCTGATCTTGCTCACTTTTGTTGATCCTTCCAATGCCTCCATTTTATCCCGTATATTTTACGTGAGGTTTTGTGTTTATGGCTTCGATTATGTATTTCTCTGCATTGGCTTGGTTGCCTTATCCAGCTTCACTTATAGGTTATCATAACCATCCAATGATGTATTGTTATCTCTTAATGAATGAATAGAGCTTTTTTTCGTAGTTAAAAAAAAGTGTTTTAAAAGTTTTTTATGCTATTAAATTTTTATATATTTAAAATTACATTTAAAATAATTTTTTATGTTATTAAATTACTCATCGTTCTTGGAGTCTAAATACTTCTATTTCGTGTTACTCTTAAATACACGGCCTAATCATCTATGGTGATCATGAATATTAGCTCATAATTACATATAAACCAATCGTCTTACAGTGCATAAACTTTTACAGTTGGGAGGATATTCGCTCATAATTACATATAAACAATCATATAACTGAAGTGTCATTACGAATTACAAGATAAATTTTAAATTTGTATTTTATTATTATTATTATTTTTTTGATAAATGTTTTACAAAATACATTTTTATTGTTCTCGTTCAATTAAAAAAAATTAAATATATTTAAAAAAAATATTTTCATAATTATTAAATATTTGTTTTGATGTTTAAATATTTCAGAACTATTGTAAAGTTATGAATTTTTTTACAAATTAATTAAAAGTAAAACGCAGTTTGACAAACTGATTACAATAAAACCTGCTTATCGACAAGTATAAAAATTCCTACAAATTTATATTTAGACAATTCCGCTTCCACTTTAATTATGCTCACAAAGAAACAAAAACATTAAGCAAAAGCCTAATAAAATCATAAATATATATACAAGTAGCCAGCGTCCCTAATTTTCAGCAACTCCGCTATTTTCCCGACCTCTAATAGCGCGATCGAGTTGTTTACTGCACTGACATTCACTTCTTAGAACAAATAAATATCCTAGTTGTTGGCTCCTAAGTATATCAACAAATTTGGAAACGGAAAACATGACATAACCTACAAATACATAGCATTCGACAACCTATGTGTATTCATATTCATGATCAAAAGATTCCCCCCCACTACAACGCCTTAATTCGAGCTCAATGTATATCGTATATCGTTCTGTCGTATTCCAATAACATTTCCTTCAATAAGGGTTTCCTATGGTTAAAAAAATTCTTCTGTAAGCGCTAAGAAAAGTCTCGGCACAAGATGATCCATAATATTTTACTTAAGGATGCATACAGAATTACATATGACAAAGCATGTTAACGAGGTAAATTAAACCACATAAGCATGAAGCTGAAAAACATAAGAAAATACAAGATCAAAGACACATGATATGATATCGAAGTTCACCCAGGGTGCACTACGTCTCTCGGTCCTGCTCAATAGTGGGGAGGCCCTCTTTCATTAAGTGGCATCAAAGAAATCAAGTACAAACAATTTTACATAAAATACCCTTATACCTCCAAATCCGGAAGATGCCCTGAAAATGGAGAGCCCCACTGCCTAAACTGATGTAACTACTGATTTCGTGGAGTGAAAACATCCAAAAACGGTTATCCACATGTCCAATTCTGACAAAATGCCTTTCTGCACCTCTCAGAATCTTTTGTGATACCCCAAGATTCCTTGGGCAAGGTTCCGACCTCTCCCCGATTCGTGGTTCCATTGTTTTCTCCTTGGTCTACTGGTCACTCTCCTCGGTCATCTGAGCAAAGTCGAGGTTAAATAGTATTTTGGGTGGCAAACTTTTCAAAGCCACAACCTGTGGTGTAATGGATCGGCGGAGAAATGGAGGCGGGGAGCTCAGGGGTTTCAACCCCGGTGACCCCCCACCTTAGTATTTTGTTAGGATATGATTTGGTTGGGTGCGTTATATAATTGTGGCAATGTTTTTGTATATCATGCCGTTGTAAATTTTGTCTCTTGTGTGTTGTGAGATCGCCCGGTGGGGGCTGACCACATGCGCTGGACGGGTTTGAGACTTGCCAGTCTCGGCCCTTGGTAGTTGAGGGATGGTTTTAGGGTGGGCAGGGTCCACACCATACGACCTCGACCCAACCATTGCATACCATATATGTAATGTATTATAACAATGATGTGGGGGTGGTGGGGGTGGTAGCCTGCCCCCCTTTTATTATAATTTTTTGTTTTTTGTTTTTAATATATAAAGAGGTTATTGGTCAAAATTATCTAATCGGAAAATAAGGGATATTGGTCAAAAAGGGTGCGCCGGTCTCGGTCAAATTGTAGCCTCCTTAAGCTTGCCACTTGTCTATTTTGACAAAAACTTTAACCAACCCTATCTTGTCCATACGAACTTGGGTTTGAGTGCCGCTCGCTCTGTTCGATTCAAGGCGATAAGCGCTATGATTTGGTTCTGGTTTTGCTTCCATATGACCACTTTGATTTTTGAGCTCTTTTTAAGGCCACTTGTACTTTGAGATCCCCCTGGATCATTCCTCGCCACTAAGGAGCTTTTGGTCCTCCAAAAGCATGACCACATCCTGCACACTGCCTGCATCTAAATTTAAGTCTCGAGACTCAAATTTATTGCGGTTTTTGCCAAATCTGCCAAATTTAGGGTCGTTTTGACAAGATTTTATGCCACTATTCATAATTTGGAACATACAACACCTCCCAATTATCATTATCAGTTCTTGCCAAGAAATTTAAAACATGATTATTGTCAATGTGGTGTTTTTGTGTAACTGCCTCCTCCCACATTTACTCGTTTTTACAAGCTCTCCAGGGTAAACAAGAGATGAGTGTTACTGTGATATGACCTAACCTCCAAGTTTCAGTTATGGAAGTGGGGTCGACTAACCGACAACTTACAACCATCCCTCAGGGACTACAGACCACTCAAGGGTTTGCAAACCACCCCAGGTGATCCATCCCTCAGATGAAACTCTTTTTCACTAGCCTAACACCCCAACACACCCTTGACACACTGTGCATGCAGTTATGAGGATCCAACTATGCTCATAGGCTTGCTTTCCAGTGGTTATGACCGAAAATCCTCAGATCTATGCCAATGTTCCTAAGATCTGAGCTACCTTTCTAGGCTAGCTTCCAAACCACTGCCTAGAACTGCGTGTAACTTTCCAAAATCATAAGTAAGATGCCAATGATGCTAACCATTCAAAACTTGAATAATAACTTAACTAATACATGCCTAGTAAATAATAGTCATTTCGTCAAACATATGGTGAACATGTAAGCTACAAGTCATGAATGCATATCTGATCATAAATTGTCATTCCTCATATGAGAATCACCAAGAAGGCTCTATGCCCTCTCTAATTAGCTGCAATAACAAGTTTTAGCACATGCATTCATTAACCATCTAGTACTTATCAAATCATGATCAAGAGCCATAGTAAAAATGCATCATATAACCAACATATAACTAGCATATATCCATAATATAAACCATGACAAATCAACCATGAGATTACCATACTAACCAACAAAAATGGTCATAGATCGCAATAAGAAAATAACTCATACTATCATATGAAAAATGCAAACCAAGTCAGGGAATTCCACGTACCACTCGACCATAGATTGGCTAAACCAAATTCTCTCTTTCAGCCAATCACCCTCGTACCATATTCCAAGCATGAATGTGGGATCATAAGAGTTCAACTAAAACAAAACCAACCAGGGATTCCAGAGGCCAAACCACCTCAACCCTCCGCCACAGTGATTTCACCTAACCAGTCTAAAAATCACTAACAACAACCAGATCGGTCTCTACCCAAGCTATGAGGGCTCCAGGAACAAGTAACTCAACCCGCAACCTCCAAGTAACTTGAGTTGTTTCAGGGCTCTAAAGTGTTTGTACCAATGCACATGCTCCACGGACTAGTAACTCAACCCAAAACCATAGGAAACCCACGTCGTTTCAGGGCTCCGATGTGTTTATTCTAACCCACAACCATAGGGAATTTGAGAACCAATAAAAAAAAAAGTAGGGAACCCACTACACCATGGTTATCTAACAAATGGAAAGACAAGGTTGAAACCTCTGTCAATCAAGGCGAAGCCCACGCCAATGACGACAAAATAACCAAGGAAATCACATGCATATACCATGCATCCAAAAACCAACAAGGAGATCACACATGCAACCTGTTACCTGCAGAGCAATCTAATTGTAGTTGTTGATCCAACTATCTCCCTATGCTTCCTTGCATTCCTTTGCTTGTTTGCTCGAAATCTTAGTTAATGCTCGAGTTCTCCAAGAATATTCAAAGTGTGCAAGAGTGTATGAGAGAGTAAGAGTGTGAAAGGGGAGAGCCAAAAATAAACTGAAAAAAGATATCAACTGTTTCTCTGATGCCTCTATTTTGTTCATTTTCCCTCTAATTTCCCTTGCATGCAAAATTGTGTCTCTTCACCTTCCCTTTCTCCTATTTTCCTTTATTTTCATAATTAAATGTCAAGTATTGCCTCCTCTCATTTCCCAATGCATTTTCTAATTTCCATATCCATAAATAAATCACAAGTGATGCCCACTATAATGTTTTTCCCAACATTCAACTTGGAATATATGTCCCATGACCTTGGTCTTATTTTATTTACATAGAAAATCAACCAGGGGTTGTTACAAAACCCTCCTCTTTGGGGGAACATTGTCCTCGGTGTTTGATGACACTTATAACCAAAAAAACATGCTACCCATGTGTTGTAATACGAAACAACCCCCCCATTTATAAAGAACAATAGCTAAGGTTAGAGTTATAAATGGGGACCCTTTTAAATTTTTAAGCTTAAGATAATAATACCTAACTCTAAGAAAATACCTAGCAAAACCTTGCAAAATGAACTAAGGATGAAATCCAAATCGCAAATTGCAAATCGCACTTTTCTGCATGACTATCTTAAAACACCTTAAAAAAATTGCAATATGCGATTAGGTCTCTTGCTGCAATAACTCGATAAATAGCACCTTGTCATTTCACAATCGCATTTCGCACTTCACAACAAACTTAGCCATGCCATTAGAATGTCCGTTAGCAGTTTGCGAAATGCGATATTGTGATATCTGTAATCACATTTCGCTTGGTGCATCTGGTGGCACTATACTGTATCCCTTTAAAGGTTGCGATGCGTGATTAAGAGCGGTAAAACATGCGAAATAATTACATTTTAAATACCAAAATAATCAAATTGATAGGTTAATAAATATTCAGCGGCTTGAGGAAGGATAATCATTTTCCAAGTTATGGGTAGTTAACATCAAATATCTCATTAAACCTTTCTCACAATCCAAAGTCATTTCAGAGAAGCTTTCAGTCTTAATTACCTGATATCGTCTGCGATGATATATCTTGTCTATTTCAGGCAAGCTACAAAAGACATGTCACAAAGAAAGGTGATGCAAAAACAAAACAAGCAGACCATTGTTGAATCTGAGTTTACAAAGATGGCTCCTATCTTCGCTGATACAATTTGTGACGCTGCCGGAGGCGCAACAGCTTGGGAAGTTATTTACAATAGGCTGGAGGACAAATGTCCTAAAATCACTGTTACGAGAGAAACAAACGACTCAACAAGGTCTTCAAGACTTCAATACAGAGATGCTTCCTGTTATTTCCTTCATAGGATAGGAGCAAGAGATAAAATCCTCCCATACATGGAAATAATCAGGTGGGTGGTCGAAAACCTTATCATTGAAGATAGGCAGTTCAAGAATTCAAGAATGGAGCTCATAGGGTCGTTTAGAGCAGAGGACTTGAAGAAAATGTACCACATACATGACCCGAAGGATATTTACGACAACATATTTGTGGCTAACTTCGCAAAGAAGAACCCAGACACCTTCAAGCTAATTCAGGGTTGGAGAGTGTTGGACAACAAATTCAAATATGAAAAATTGGGTATGTATGCTATCGCCTCTTTGGAAAACCCCTACAACTATGCGGCAACCATGTTATGTAGATTGTATGGGCTACCAAATAATACTAAGTTTTCAATAGAATGGATTCCTCTGATTGATGCCTGTGTTAATACCCATATCATGAATTGGCCCTCCATCCTATCTGACAACCTAGCCACCACCATTATCGAATATCGATAGAAGAAAGCCTCCTCTTTAGATAGCCTCCCTCCGTTCTATTTTAATGCCTACATTATGGATGCTATCTGTTTTTGCAGGACATTTCCAAATATGGGTTGGAAATGGACCTTACAGTATCCCTACCCAATCCATCTCAGTCATAAAAAAATATGGGAATCACATTACATACCTCACTTCTATAAGATATTTCATGCTGTTTTGTTGCCCCTACATCAAATAATTTTCAATAAGAAAGCCCCCAGGTTTTTCCCAAGAGCTGCAACAGACCTATTTACTATCGGCAAATATTTCATTGAAGAATGGTTCACCTACATTAGGGTTTTTGGTAGCACAACTGATCCACATGTCCTTCTTTTATATGTTTCTGATAAATTATTAGCAAGAGAGATTGCCTACCAGACAGTGGGAAAGGGCCTGACTAAAGTTCTCAAAGATGGAAAGAAGTCATTATGGCCCCTTTTCTCTATCAAATGTGGTTCTTTTGCTTTAGCGAATTTTATTCATGCTACTAAAGAGTCCGCACATATGGAAGTCCTCAGTCTTCATACATCACCTACAAGGCAATTCGATCCAAACAAAGTGGCATATAATGTCACTACTGGAGTAAAGCTCAAGCCATACTACCATGAAGATAATTATTTTGAAGACTTGTTACAGTCGGCCGTATCCTATGAACAAGTGTTCGAATGGGAAAAAGCGAATCTGAAACCTGAAGATTTTCAAATATTGCAAGAATTCAAAAATGAGAGGCTCTAGGTGATCCCAATGCATCTATTAAAACTTGAGGATAAGCCTACACCAAGTGTCACTGTTGATAGTGGAGGTCCTAGCTCTCAAGTAGACTCTGAGGTAAACACTGAGAAGACACTAGACACAGGGAAACCCCAATATGCAGACAACATAGCTGAGTCGAGCAGGAAGTCAGCTGAGAAACAAGTGATGAGCACCCCGACTGTAGAGATTAGATCAGAGGTCAAAGGCAATAGTTTGGAGTAGGAGTGGGATCAGTTTAACCAGAAATTGCAAGGCACTCCCAAAGCCGCAAATACCCAAGAAACATGAACGTAAAATTCCTCTGCATGTTCATAAGGATACAAATCCCAATTCTATCTGTGAACAGTCCAAGCCTATGGAGGAACAAGCGACAACGTCCAAGCATACTGAAATTATCTCTGCTCTGTCCACATTAGAAATTGTTTTGAAAGTAACTGAAATACCTCCACTTGATGTGTTCTATATCCCTCTCCACAAGGCTGTAGTTAGAAGGCAAAGAAAAAGGAGAAGGGTAGATACACCTAAATTCCCACCTGGAAACGAGTTGATGGACATTGTTTGGAAGGACATTCCTTTCAATCCAGCCGAGAACTTGACTAGACTATCACAGTTCACAGGGGCATACGCATCAGCCACTATGGAAAAGGCTACTGAAGTCTCTACTTTACTAAGGGAAAAAGAGGAGAGGATTGCGTAGATCGAACAGGAGGTCGAGTAGAGAAAGGAAGCGCAAATAGGCAGGTGGATGAGAAACTAGCACAATTGCAGCAAGACATGGAGGTCCTAAAAATAAGCCATGAAATCAATTTATCGGCCAAAAACATGGAACTCCAAGAAATGTAGCAAACCATGGAAAGATTCAAGGATATTCCCACTACTGAGGAGTTTATTAAAGAGGCCCTGGAATTAAATTCCCTTCTAGTGAAACAACAGGAGTATTTCTGCCAGAAGATGTCACATATTACTCCCTATCTGACTACTAGCGACCAACTGACAGATAAGGCAATCAACCAGAGAACGGAGTTTAACGATTTAAACACCAGAATTTCTGAGTTCATTGAATGGCAGGAAACATAAGATGGAAGGAAAGCCAATCTACCCGAGATTGAGGAAACTCATAAAGACATTCTCTTCACAGATTGGGATGCGAGAATCAAACAGGCCAAGCTAACAGTCGTAAGGGTAGCTGGGGTATCGAATAATATCATTAAGGAAGTGAATCACATCCTATTCGCCACCAATCTCAGTAAAGAAGGCAATACGAAAGAAATGTCTGATTTAAATGCTCTGTCAAAGAGAGGCAATTACAAAACTGACCATGACCAACTGGGAGTCGTATTTGTAGTATCTTGCTAAGCCACACAGCCAAATTATGACTCTCAACTGTTCCCTTCATACGACTCAACGAATGTTGCCACGGCTCACCGATGCGATCTTCACAAGACAACTTAGGACACATTTCGGGCACCTCCTCAAATTCAACTAATGACCGATATTTGCGATTTAAAGGATAAGCTGGGAGATAGCAAGTCATACTCTTAGTTCTGTTCATTTAGCCTTTGTTTATTTTAGGAGTTAGTTACCTAGTTAGGAGGAAGGTTGTTTGAAACCTCCTCCAATTTTGTACAATATGTTTTTGCACATTAGTTAGAATAGTATTTATACCCTTCTCATGCATTTAGAGAAGGGTCCATAATTTTATCAAAAACATTTGCAAAGAATGCACTATTGTAAGTTTGTGAATGCTTTGGTGACATTATGGAACATGATTGTTTCTTTTAGCTATCAGACTATTTCCTTTGTTGATGCACTTTTGTATTCTTGGGAGACAATTTGATTTGAAGAAAGAAGTTGGTCTATGTCATTTATCAAATGAGCATGACATCACACATATGGTACTATGATCTTGTATGATTGATTCTTTTTACATTTAATTAGTGGGAAAACTTTACTTTCATGAATTATATGTGAGATTTATTGTTTCTATTAAGCGTGAATTGCACTTTTGTATGATGCCTAGCTGAAATTGTGATTTTCATATATAGCTCATCATATATGCGATATATTTTATAAATTCCTTTGACTAACTATTTAGTCAAAGGAATTATCTTTTACATTATCATCTTTGTTTAGTTGTGTTCAATCTTTATTATCACATGTTAAACAAATATCTTTGTAGATCACGTACCACATAGGAATACCTGGGTTTATATTAGAATAAATTAGTTCTAGAATTTGTATCATAGAATAAGTCATTTAGATTATCATTATTCTATTGCAAACACTCATAAACCACCCACTCTCATCTCAAAACCCACACTAGGAAACTGGTCCCATTATCCAATTGGAGCCACCACTTTAAACAGAAAACGAGTTGTTTTAAGGTCTGGATCGGGTGGTTATCCCCCATGTTTCAAAAATAGAATTCTGAAGCCGTAACATTTTGGTGCTAGAAGGAGGGCATTCAACTGTGAATGACATATAAACCTAAAGATTATTCAAAAAGCATTCATAAGAGTCAAAACCCCTACACCATTTCTACACCTTCTGAAACTCGTTCAAAATCTCCTGATCAGAAGTATGAAGTTGTAGAAACATCTCCCTCGTCTCCTAAAGTAGTAAGGCAACCACCCTCTCCAAATTACTCTCCTGAGTCTCCCGAAGTTCATTCTTTGATACAAAAATTGGAACAGATATCCATTTCTTCTGAGAAACCAGAGAGACCCGAAGTTTCTTAAGAAAGTGTTACCTCCTTATTACAACAAATTGGTGTATTGACTAGAATGCAAAGTGAAAGACTTGGGGTCACCCCTTTCGAGTTCTCCATCCCTCCATGATGTAGGAAAGTTACTTTTTCAAGATCTAAATCAAATACCAACTAGATCACATCACCTTTCCATTCATTCACTTCCCCATCCATTTCTACTCGATCCACGACTTCTCAACTATCCACTTCTCCAATTAGTACTACCATTAGTAGTACTAACCTAGTAGTAAGTTCTTTGCCATATATACCTACTTATGGACTGACCTTCCCATCTTCTCAGTCCCCAAATAAAGCTATGGCCAATCAACTTTGGACAAATCCTGGTGCTGTCCTAGTTGCAAATCCAAATGCACTCCGAACAAACCCATAAAAATGGCTACCTAAGTATGATTCTAATGATGCTCTCCTAGTCGAAGAACATCTAAATAATTTTATGTTAGCCATGAATCTCAATGGGGTTGCACATGAAGATTTTGTAATCAGACTGTTCCCTTATAATTTCCAAGGATTTGTTGGTTCTTGGTATTTTTCCCTTCCAACGGATTCAATTAGAGACTGGGATACTTTTCAAGAAGTATTTCTTGCAAATTTTGGTGATGATAGGAACATAGCATCCTTGATCAATGATCTTTCTAATTTGAAAGCTAATCTAGATGAAAAGATCAAAGATTTCAACTCCAGATTTAACAAATTTCTAAATAAAATCCCAGCTGCTTCTAAGCCTACTGTAGATGTAAAATAAAATGGTATATACCATCTCTTCCTTCTAATATTGCGATTTTTGTAGATAAAGCCAATAAGGCTACCCTTGCAGAAAACATGAAAGAAGCCTTGTCTGTAGAAAGAAGAATCATAGATTTTGAAAAGAGATCAAAAACAGGTGAAAGGAATTCAAAGAAAGTAACATTTAAGGATGTCTCTAAGAAGAAAGCTTCAAAGGACCCTTTCGATCATGAAGGCCTTCAGAAAGTGTTAAAAACAATGTCTAATGAAATGGTCAAAATCAAAAAATAGGTCGCTAGATCCTTTGCTCCCAAGAAACATTTTGGATCATTCAAAAGGAACCCTTCTTCTGCATAACAACCCCCAAACATCATTTCAAATGTTGAGTCTGACCAAGAAGTAGAAGAAGATTCGCCAAATGAAGAGGAAGCTAAAACGGAAGAAGAAATTGAACTAAATGGGATGTGGAATTTCATCCTCCCAACTGAAGAAGAGGTACAAGCAATGCCAATGATTACAAGAAGTAAAAAATCTCCTGACATGTCTATCACAAATCAGAAGCAAAAATTTGCTACTCCTGCAAAGGTTAAAAAAGTATCTAAGAAATCTAGGACTAGCCAAACTGATCCTATTCCTCCAGATTCCCCAAATGCCTCAAAAACATTGGTAATCTCAGATATAGTGGAAGACATGAAAAATACTAGAGCTAACATCTTGTTGCATGAGCTCACTAAAGTCAAGCAGTAGCAGAAGATTATATTAAGAGAGTTGAAAGCAGTTCCAGTATCTCCCCTGTCATCTGTTGTAGTTACTCAAGCTGCCTACAATATGGGAAAACCTCCCTCACCCTCAAACAAAGTTGATCCTTCAGATCTAGTTCTGATTGATGATAGGTCTATTTCTCATGTTCCTCCATTTCTGCTCACTTATGAAATTTTCAATAGGAATGTTCACAACTACCTTGTTGATTCAAGAGCCTCCTCAAATATAATGCCAAGAGTTGTGTGTACCAAATTGAATATTACACCTCAAAAATCTGCAGTACACATAGTTCAGTTAGATATGACAAAAATAAAGGTTCTTGGAGAGATAACATCAGTTTCAATTAGGCTTTCCTCTAATCCAAAAGTTTCAGAAATAATTGATATTTTGTTGGCTGATATCCCTAAATTTTATGGTTTGATTCTCAGTAGGGATTGGTCTGAAAAGTTGCATGGTTATTTCACAACTAATTGGTCTCACATGTGGTTGCCACACAACAGTAAACTGAACCAAATCAGGGTAGATAGAGAGAAATTCATGAAATATACAGTCACTGATATTGAAGGAAGAAATGAACCTGTTACCTTCACTAATAATATCATTGGAAATTACTCAGTCGAGTCCTCTTTAGGATCCTTTAATGCCCAGAGGTCTCTCTTTTTAGATAACGATGTAGTTTCTCAAATCAAAATTTTTTCACAAATAGATGCTTCCAAATGTCTAAATTTAGTATATAAACTTTCTAATAACTCTCTGTTCTGGACTCTCTATTTTGACGGTTCTAAATCAAAATACGACACAGGTGTAGGATGCATTTTGATCAATTCACAAGGAGAGAAAACCATGCTAGCCTACAAACCTAAATTCCAGTGCACTAATAATATCATTGAATATGAAGCACTGATCCAAGGACTATATAAAGCCATCGATCTTAATGTCAAATACCTGCAATTCTATGGTGATTCTGAAATAATTGTGAAATAGGTGAGAAATACAATTCATTGTGTCTTTGGGCACCTTAAACACTATCAATATTTAGCTTAGAAATTGACTTCTCATTTTTCTGCTTTTAACATATCTTCAGTCCCTAGACTGCAAAACGCAAGTGCTAACTTACTTGCTAATGTGGCATCCAAGCTTATACCCTGAGAAGACTTTAGTCTAGACAGGTTTTCAATAGAGTTAATATTTAGGCCATATATTCTCGACAATGTAACAAATTGGAGAGTATTCAACAACGATGCAGGTATAGTTAATTTCCTTGCATTAGAAGGGTCGTATGAAGAAGAAATCATACATGAACATGAACATGATCTAAAAATCAAACATAATCATGACCAAAACTCAATCCCAAAGTCTGTGGTTAAGATGGAAGATCTCTATGATCTAAAGGATAGGTTCAAGAGAATTACTAACTCCAAAACTCAAAGTTTTACTATGAGATTTGAAGTAGTAAACCTAGGGTCAACTGAAAAAATTCAAAATGTCAACCTAGGTTTTGTCCTATCATCTAAAGAAAGAATACCATTCATTAGGTTATTGAAAACATACAGAGGTGTCTTTGCCTGGGATTACGTAGATCTCAATACCTACGATACCTTTGTAATTGAACATACCATACCAATGACTTCGAATGAAAAGCCAGTTCAACAGAAGCTTCACAAAATTCACCCAAACCTTGAGAGTCAAATCAAATCTGAATAGAACAAGCTTCTGAAGGCCAAAATAATCTTCCTTATTAGAAATTCTAAGTGGGTATCACATATGGTACCCGTAAGGAAAAATAACAGTGATATTAGGATTTGTATTGATTTTAGAAACCTAAATAAAGCTTGTTAAAGATATAATTTTCCCTTTCCTACTATGGAACGGATATTGCAATCAGTCACAGGTTCCGAATTAATGTCTTTTCTAGATGGATTCTCAGGATATAATCAAATTGTTGTGCATCCAGATAATAGATTAAAGACAACATTCAGGACCAAGTGGGGAACATATGCCTATCAAAAGATGCCTTTTGGACTTCACAGGGGCTTTACTGAGGGAGAAATACCATACCACGTGGGTTCATATTGGGGGGTATATATTGAGGAAAAAATGGCATAATATATTGGGGGGTATATAAGGGGAAAATGATTTTTATATTGGCAGGTATAAAAAATGGAGTTCAAAGTTAATGAAAAAATATAAAGGGGTATAAAAAATGTTGATGAAAAAATGGATACCTACAATATCTAGTGGAAGTAGGGTTTTTTAAATTGGGAAGGTGTATTGGGTTCATATTGGTAGGGGGTTAAGTAATGTGATTTTTAGGGGTATTTTCCAATATGTGGTCAAATTAAGGGTATTGTCTAATATGCCACGAATGCACGCGATAGGTTAGAGGTTCATTGAGTGAAGCCCCTGTGTCGGACTTATTAATGCTGGAGCCACATTTCAACATGCTATGGACGTTGCCTTCAGATGTCTAATTAATAAATAAGTTGTTATTTACTTGGATGAAATCACAGTCTATTCTAAGGATAGGAACAATCATTTAAACGACCTAAAGCACATTTTCGAAAGATGCAAGAAATATGACATTTCCTTAAATCCAAAAAAACTTATTTTGCTTTACCAGAAGGAAAACTCCTTGGGTTTATAGTATCCAAGAAAGAAATTTACATCGATCCTAACAAAGTCCAAGAGATTGAAAAGATTCCCCTCCCACACAACAAAAAAACCATGCAATCATTCCTAGGCCAAATAAATTTTGTAAAAAGATTTGTTCCAGATTTTTCACAAATTGTCCTACCCCTTCAAGCAATGATAAGGAAAAACACAGTTTTAAGATGGAACAAGGATGAAAGAGAGTCATTTGAGTTGATTAAAAAATCAATTATTAATGATCCTTCATTGACAACCCCTGACTTTCTCAAACCTTTTGTATTATATACTTTTTCATCCGTGTTGGGTGTGGAGCCCGATTATCTTCTATGTTCAAAGGTTTCACCGGATGTATACCCCAGGAAAACTGTACACCCCTCCACGCAGGGGGAATAATCCCCCTGATTGGGGGGTCCAGGGGCCAGCGGTCCCCTGGCAGGGGTTTGGGGGCAGCACCCCCGAAGCTAAAAATACATGTAAAATTGCCTTGTAAAAGTATAGTAATTTCTAGTCAATCTAGGCCGTTCATTAGGCGGATGATCTGACGGTAGAAGTTATGTTTAATTTAAGTTTTTTGCCCTAAAAGGCAACTACTCACTATATATGAGGGAATTGTATTACGTTTATGTGTATCTGTATTCTGAGTAAGGAAGAGAGAGGAGATTGAGAGTGAAGAGGGTGTTACAGTGGATTTGTTGTAGGTTGTATCTCTTCAGTTTGCTGGATAATATAATAAAAGAAGGACTGGCTGTTTCTCCGTGGATGTAGCCCAAATTGGGTGAACCACATATATCTATGTCTCTCTTGTTTTATGCGTTTTCTGTGTTTATATTTCTCTAATATTTTATGTGTTCCATTACTTCGTAATATATAATTTTCTAACAACTGGTATCAGAGCTGAAGGTCTACTTGGCTAATAAACCAGTAGGAGAGAAGGGTTCCTGGTTCGAGTGGGAGCAATGACAGAAGATGGTAGGTTTAGGGTCAAAAAAGTCAACGACCAAAACTATCAGTTGTGGAAGATGCAGATGGAAGATTATCTTTATCAGAGAGATCTATACCTACCATTGTGCGGAAAAAGAAAGAAGTTGACGAGTATAACAGACACAGAATGGGATATTCTCGACAGAAAGGCACTTGGAACAATACGGCTATGCCTAGTGGCATCGGTAGCATTTAATATTTCAAAGGAAACGACAACAAAGTGTTTAATGTCGGTATTGGCCAAACTATATGAAAAACCCTCAACCTCAAATAAAGTATTTCTTATGAAGCATTTATTTAATATGAAGATGTCAGAAGGTGGATCTATTGCAGACCATTTAAATGATTTTAATACAGTTACAAGTCAGCTAAGTTCTGTACGGGTAAATTTTGATGATGAATTTAGGGCTCTGTTATTTCTGTGCTCATTGCCAGAAAGTTGGAATGGTTTAGTTATTGCCATTAGTAACTCCGTCTCTGGATCTAGTACTTTAAAGTTTGATGATGTTGTCGGTGCAATTCTTAGCGAGGAAATGTGACAGAAAAGCTCCGGTGAGACATCAGGTAATGCTTTGACTGCAGAGACTAGGGGAAGAAAAATGGAAAGAGGAAAGAGCCCATGATATCGCAGTAAGTCAAGAAAAGGCAGATCCAAGTCCAGATCGGGGATAGTGTGCTAGAAATGCAGGAAGAAAGGACACCTGAAGAAAGACTAGAAGTCTCGGAAGGGAAAAGAAGGAGACGCGCAGTAAGAAAACAATCATGAAGCGAATGTAACAAATTATGTGTTGCAAGATGCTTTGATTCTTTCATTAAAAAATATTATTGATGCTTGAGTGGTAGATTCAGGGGCCTCATTCCATGCCACACCTGATAGGAAACATTTTCATGATTATGTTCAAGGAGATTTTGGACAAGTTTGATTGGGTGATGATAAACCCTGTAAAATCGTTTGATTGGGTACAGTTTTCATAAAACAGCAAAATGGAAATCAATGGCTATTGAAGGAGGTAAGGCATGTTCCAAATCTGAATAAAAATCTGATTTCAACAGGGTAGTTGGGAGGTGAAGGTTGCGTAACTACTTTCACAGATAAAACTTGGAAGGTCACTAAAGGATTCCTGGTAATATCGAAAGGAGGAAAGGTTGGTACATTGTATTTATGCAATGGTATTTCTATTTTTGTTAATGCTTTAACCTCTACAGGAGAAGATACGACATTATGGCATCATAGGCTCGGGCACATGAGTGAGAAGGGGATGCAGATTCTTCACTCAAGAAATTTGTTGCTAGGTTTGAAGCATGTTGATTTAAAATTATGTGAGAATTGTGTTTATGAAAAACAGAAGAGAGTCAGATTCCTTAGAATTGGGAAAGAAAATAAGAGAAAAAAATTAGAGCTTGTGCATACATATGTATGGGAACCTGCTCAGGTATCATCTCTTGGTGGCTTTCGTTATTATGTTACTTTTATTGATGATGCAACCAGAAAAACCT
This sequence comes from Pinus taeda, assembly GCA_000404065.3. Taxonomy (NCBI): domain Eukaryota; kingdom Viridiplantae; phylum Streptophyta; class Pinopsida; order Pinales; family Pinaceae; genus Pinus; species Pinus taeda. The sequence continues at coordinate 43,245 of APFE030221701.1, forward strand.
GGATTTATTGTATTCGAAACAAATCTGATGTATTTGATACTTTCAAGAAATGGAAAGCTTTGGTTTAAAATGAGATAGGGAAAAGGTTGAAGTGTCTCAGATCAGATAATGGAGGTGAATATTGCAACAAAGAGTTTTATAGGTACTGTTCAAAGAATGGAATTCACAGAGAGAATACTGTTCCAGGAACACCATAAGAAAATGGTGTGTCAAAAAGGATGAACAGGACAACCATGGAGCATGCAAGGTGCATGAGATTGAATGCAGGATTGCCTTTACAATTTTGGGCAGATGTTGTAGATATTGTTGTTTATCTAATAAACAGAGGGCCTTCAAGTTCCTTGGATGGTGGTATTCGAGAGGAGGCATGGATAGGTAAAAAAGTAAACTACTCCTTTTTAAAGACTTTTGGTTGTGAAGCCTTTGTCCACATTAATAAAGAGAATAGAACAAAGCTTGAGGCAAAATCAAAGAAATGTACCTTTATTGGATATGGTGTTAATGATTTTGGTTATCGCTTATATGATTATGAAAATCACAAAATCATTAGGAGTAGAGATGTAATATTCAATTAAAAGATCTTGTATAAGAATCAATTGCAGGAAAAGAAACAAGAAAAAGAAAACATAGAATACACAGTGCTTGATGATATCATAGGAAAAGTGATGGTGCCTGAAAATCATAATGATTAACAGCGAGAACAAAAACCACAACAACAACAAGCACCTCAAACACCTGAAAGTGGTGTTAGAAGATCTACCAGGATAAGTAGACTCCCTGAACGATACTCTCCTTCATTATATTATGTATTGTTGACTGATTCTGGTGAACCAGAATGTTATGAAGAAGCAGTGTAAGTAGAAACCAGGAAGAAGTGGGAGCAAGCCATGAAAGAAGAGATGGACTCCTTAGCACATAACCAGACTTGGGACTTAGTCAGGTTGCCTGCAGGTAAAACAACATTGCAGAATAAATGGGTTTACAAGTTAAAGGAAGAAGATGGAGGTAGAAAAAGGTACAAAGCTAGACTTATGGTGAATGGGTTTGCACAGAAAAAGGGTATAGACTTTGATGAGATATTTTCTCCTGTTGTGAAAATGACTTCAATCAGAACTATTTTAAGTCTAGTAGCAGCTAAAGATTTGCATCCTGAGCAGTTAGATGTAAAGACAACCTTTCTCCATGGGGATTTGGAGGAAGAGATATATATGCAGCAGCCACAAGGATATGAGGTAAAAGGGAAGGAGAAACTAGTGTGCAGGTTGAGGAAGAGCTTGTATGGCTTAAAATAGGCTCCAAGGCAGTGGTATCTAAAATTTGACAGGTTTATGTCTGAACAAGGTTATACTAGATGTCACTTTGATCACTGTGTTTATCGCAAAAGGGAAAATGATGGAAGCTATATTATATTGTTATTGTATGTAGATGACATGCTTGTTACAAGTTATAACATGCAGGAGATGAATGTGCTAAAAATAAAATCGGCAAACTCATTTGCAATGAAGGATTTGGGTGCTGCAAAATAAATCCTTGGTATGAGAGTAACTAGAGACAGGAAGAATCGAAAATTAAAATTGTCTCAAAGTGAGTACACAGGAAAGGTGTTGAAAAGTTTTAATATGCAAAATGCAAAACCAGTTATTATACCTTTGGCTAGCCATTTCAAATTAAGTAAGGAGGAGTGTCCCAAGACTCGGGAAGAAATGGCTCATATGTCTAAAGTTCAATATGCATCAACAGTTGGAAGCTTAATGTATGCAATGGTCTGCACAAGGCCCAATATTGCACATGCAGTGGGAGTTGTAAGCAGGTACATGAACAATCCAAGAAAAGAAAATTGGATGGTGGTGAAGTGGATTCTCAGGTATTTGAGAGGTACCACAAATCAAGCATTATGCTTTGGTGGTTCAAACATTGCGCTACAGGGATACGTTGATGTAGATATGGCGGGTGATAGAGATAACATGAGGAGCACTACAGGATATGTGTTTACTGTAGGTGGAAAAACTATCAGTTGGGAGGGAGAAACTGAGAATCTCCTCAGTTTCAATTGGTCTTCAACTATGATGAAGAATATGAGAAATAGCCAGGTCCAAAGTGGAGTCATTGTCTAGCAAATGAAGTAGCGGTGAAGTTGCTATAATCAGTCTCCAAGTGGGAGATTGTTGGGTGGTGGGCCACTGATTTCTTTTCTATTTTCAAAGGTCATCACCGCATTAGACCCCAGGAGATTGGTACACCCTCTTATGGACGGGTGTAGGGGGGCCTTGTTCCCCATAGGGAGTTCGGAAGGGGGGCGCACTCCCATGGCTAAGGGGGTCCAGGGGCTAAGTGGTTCCCCCGGTTGGGGTTTGGGGGCCAGTGGCCCCAAAGCTAAAAATTAGTGTTAATTTCCTTGTACAGTATATATTTCTAGTCAATTTGGGTCGTATTCATTAGAGTGGATGATCTGACCGGTAGAGTTATGTATAAATTTTAGGGTTTTTTCCTAGAAGGCAAACCTCGCTATTTATGAGGGAATTGTTATTGTTCTTGCTATTACCTGTATTCTGAGTGAGGAGGAGAGGGAGATTGAGAGCGCAGAGGGGTTACTCGGATTACTCGTAGGTTGTTCTCATTTAGTTTGTGGATAATATAAGAAATAGGGACTGGTTGTTTCTCCTGGACGTAGCCAAACTGGGTGAACCACGTATATCTGTGTCTCTCTTGTTTTATGTGTTTTCTGTGTTTATATTTCTGCAATATTTTATGTGTTCCATTGCTCGGTAATATATAATTTTCTAACATATAGTAATCTTTGTAGATAGAAAAAATTTGGCCACATTAGCTGAGAACATGAAGGAAACTTTTTCTGTAGAGAAACACATAATTTCTCTTGAAAAGGAGACCTCTCAGAAAGACAAAAAATCTAGAAAAGTTACTTTCAAAATTGACACTAAAAAGAAAGCCCCAAAATATCCTTTTGATCTTGAAGGCCTTCAGAAAGTACTACCATGTCTAACGAATTGTTTAAAATGAAGAAACAAATTGTTGAATCCTCTTACACTAAAAAACATTTAATATCTTTTAGGAGGAATTAATCTTCTACTTCTTAGCCACCAAATACTATATCTTACATTGAGTCTGATTTAGAAGAAGAAGAGGAAAACACAATGATCGACAAAGAAACTGAAGAAGAATAAGTAGTTGAACTAAATGGGATGTGGGAATTTATCCTTCCAAACAAAGAAGAACAGGAAGCTTTTCCTGTTAGCACCAGAAGAAAAGGGCCTGCTGATACAACTCAGTCAAACCAAAAGCAGAAAACTCCAACTCTTGCTGCTATGGAAAAAGAAATTAGCAAAAATTATTCTCCTAAGGCTTCACAACCAAATCCATCCTCATCAAATCTTCCATCTACATCAAATACCTTGGTAGTTACTAATACCATGGTGTATAACATTGTGGAAGACATGAAGAAGACTAGGGCCAATATTTCGCTACATGAACTTAGCAAAATGAAACAAAAACATAAAATACTACTTAGAGAACTAAATGCAGTTCCTACTTCACCCCTACCTGCTGTTGTTGTATCTCAAGCTACTAAAGGCATGGGCAAACCCCCCACTCATTCAAACAAAGTCAACCATACAAATTCTATCCTAATTAATGACAAATCTCTCTCACACAGGCCTCCTTTCCTCTTAGCCTATGAAATTTTCAATCGGAACCTTCATAGTTGTTTGATTGACTCAGGAGCCTCTTCTAATATAATGCCAACAAAAGTCTGTGCTAAGTTGAACATCACTCCTCAAAATTTTGTTCTTCACATAGTACAACTAGACATAACCAAGGTATAGGAGTTAGGGGAAATAGATTTAGTTAGCATTCAACTTTCCTCAATTCCCAAAGTCTATCAAATAATTGATATATTGGTCACTGACATTCCTAAATTCTACGATCTAATTCTAAGTAGAGATTAGTCCAAAAAAATCCATCGATACTTTGCTACAAACTGGCCTCAGATATGGCTGCCATATAATGGAAAGCCAAATCAAATTCAAGTTTATCGAGAGAAACACATGAAACATACAGTGACTGAATTTGAATGTGATAATGAGTCGCTAGCATTCAATAATAATATTATTGGAAACTATTTGATTGAGTCATTTTTAGGAAAATTTAAAGCAAATTAATCTCCCTTTCTAGATAATGTTGTCACCTCATAGATTGAAAATTTCTCACAGAGAGATGCTTCCAAGTGTAAAATTTTGTAAACAAACCTGTAGTTAATACTTTATTTTGGACTTTATACTTTGATGGTTCCAAATCTAATGATGGTGCAGGAGCAGGTTGCATTTAATCGGCCCAGAGGGAGAAAAAACCATGTTAGCTTGCATATTAGAATTCGAATGTACAATTAACACCGCAGAGTACGAGACATTGGTTCAAGGATTATACAAAGAAATTGGCCTCGAAATCAAATATCTATAGGTTCTTGGAGATTCAGAAATTGCCATTAAATAGGTAAGAAATATTATCCACTGTCTTTATGGACATCATAAGCATTATCAATCGTTAGTCCAAGTTCCTTCATCACATTTTTTGGCTTTTAATATTTCTCTTGTAACTAGAATGCAAAAATTCCAGTGTCAATATGTTAGCTAATGTTGCCTCAAAACTCATACCATCTAAGGATTATAGTCTTAATAAGTTTTACATTCAGTTAATATTTATGCCATCCATTCCTGACAATGCCACTAATTGGAGATTCTTCAATGATGATTATGATATTTTAAATTTTTTAACATCATAGGGCTCACATGATGACCAAATCATAGATAAAAATGAGCATGAACTTTAGTTAAAGAAGAAGGCTGATGAAAATCCAATACCTAAATCTGTAGTCAAATTAGAAGATCTTTATGATCTCAAAGATAGATTTAAGAAGGTAACTAATGCCAAAATCCAAAGCTCAACCCTAAGATTTTAATTAGTGAACCTCGAAAATGATGATAGGCTTAAGAAAATTAATCTAGGTCTCGGTCTATCCTCTAATGAAGGATCATCATTCATTGAACTATTGAAGAAATACAAAGGTATCTTTGCCTGGGACTATTTTGATCTCAAAACTTATGATACTTCTGTCATACAACACACCATTTCTGTGATCTTGAATGATAAACCAGTGCATCAGAAACTAATGAAAATTCACCTGAACCTTGAAAGTCAAATCAAATCGGAGCTAAATAAACTCCTTAAGGAAAAAATCATATTTCCTGTTAGGCATTCGAAATAGGTGTCCAAATTAGTGCCTGTTAAAAAAAATAATGGTGACATTCGCATATGTATAGATTTCATAAATTTAAATAAATCATGTTAGAAAGACAATTTTCCACTGCCAACCATGGAACAATTGTTGCAGTCAGTAGCTGGTTTTGAGCTCATTTCTTTCCTTGATGGGTTTTCAGGATATAAGCAAATCCTAATCCATCTAGATGATAGATTGAAAACCACGTTCATAACTATTTGGGGAACATATGCTTATCATAAAATTCCTTTTGGTTTGATTAATGCAGGTGCCACATTTCAAAGAGTTACGGATATAACCTTTAAAGGACTCATTAACAAATCAATTATTTTTTACCTAGATGATATCACTGTCTATTCGAGGAAGAGAAGTAGAAATTTGAACGATCTCAAGCCGATCTTTTAACGATGTAACAAATATGGGATCCCGCTCAATCCAAAGAAGTATTATTTTGCCTTAAGTGAAGGTAAGCTTTTAGGATTTATCGTATCAAAAAAGAGTATTTATATTGATCCAGAAAGGATTAAGGAAATTGAAAAAATTCCCTTACCCCATAATAAGAAATCAATGCAGTCTTTCTTTGGTCAAATAATTTTTGTAAAAATATTTGTCCCTGACTTTTCACAGATAGTTTTACCTTTACAGTATATGACTAAGAAAAAATTAGTTTTCAAGTGGGGTCACAATGAAAGAGAAGCATTTGATCTAATCAAACAAGCTATTGTCAATGCTCACTCCTTGAGAACTCCCAATTTCTCCAATCATTTTGATTTATACACATTTGCGTCAGAAAAATCATATGCTTCCGTTTTGATGCAACTCAATGATCAACAGATAGAAGCACCAATCTCATTTTTTAGTTCAAATCTATAATGTGCCAAATTAAATTACTCTACTATGGAAAAATAGGCCTTTGTTGTTTTTAAGTCAATAAAGCATTTCAGACCATTTCTCCTAAAAAATCACACCAAAATCATAGTTCCATTCCCAACAGTAAGGCAATTACTAGTGCAAAGGGAAGTAGGATAAAAAACAGTCAACTGGGTAACTGCACTGCAAGAATATGATGTCGAAATTAGACCAGCTAAAATTGTTAGAGGTCAAGGTTTTTACAGAATGTTAGCTGGAGCATCCAACTTACCAGCAGAAGAAGATTCAAGTGATGATATACAAATATTTGAGGTAAGCCTCAACGATATTGAATCTCAATACGTTGATCTCATCTTTTATTTAAAAAAATGGATATGCCCCTATGCAATGCAGTTACAAAAGAAAAAGGGCTTTGATATTGAAATCAAAGCAATACAAAATCATCAATGATGTTTTGTTTAGGAAAAATTGTGACTCTGTTTTGCTAAGGTGCCTTGCAAAATATGAGGCAAAAATGGTTTTGCAAGAACTCCATGATGGACTAGATGGTGGAAATTTTGGAGGAGAAACAACAACACATAAAATCCTACATGCTTGCTATTACTGGCCAACCTTGTTCAAGGATGCACACGAATATGTAAGGAAATGAAAAACCTATCAAACTATCGCTGGAAGACAAAGGAAACATGCATTGCCATTATAGCCAGTCAACATTGAACAAACTTTTAAGAAATGGGGACTGAAAATAATAGGTGACATCGTTCCTCACTCTTCAAAGAAACATAGATACATCCTTACAACAACTGATTACTTTACTAAATGGGTGGAAGTAATTCCACTAAAGATAACAAATTCTAAGAACATTATCAAATTTATTGATCAATTTATCATTACCAGATTTGGTCTACCAACTGCCCTAATGTTTGACAAGGCATCTTATTTCACAGGCAACACTATGATAGAATTCACTCTCAAAAGAGGTTTCAAACTTAAGTATACTACTAACTATTATCCTCAAGGAAATGGTTTAGTAGAATCAACCAATAAAAACCTCATTAGGATCATTAAACAAAATATTGATTAGAGTCAAAGAAACTCGCACAAATATTTAACATTTTCTCTATGGGTAGATCAGATAACACAGAAGGCCTTTATAGGCACTTCTCCATTTAATTTGGTATATGGGAAAGAATTTGTCCTTCCTACAAATATAGTTATTCCCTCTCTAGCCCTAGTTCAATTTATTGAAGAAACTCCTCCTTCTTCCTTGCAATTAAGGCAATCACAAATCCTCAAACTCGACGAAGAAAGAGAGAAATCCAAAATCGTACATGCCCATCATCGACACTTAGTTAAATCTTCCTTTGATGCAAATTTTGGAAGTCCAAAACCATGTCAACTTGGAGACCTTGTATTGAATTGGGCTAAAGCACACAAGGAAAAATGTAAGCATACCAAATTCCAAAGAATGTGGCTTGGACCATTTCAAAATACATAACAAATCGACCCATCAACATTTCTATTGCAAGATTTATCAGGCAAGAAGGATTCTCTGCTTGTGAATTGGAATATTTTGAAGAAATATTTTTCATAGGAGATAACCTCTTCTATCCCATGTACATTATCGCCTTTACTTTTCCTAGGAAAATAAAAGCTAAATAGTATTTACTATTGGCCTTACAATAAAAAATCTTGCGAAATATTTTGATTTTTTGCTTTTATAAGTAGAGATTGTTAAGGAAATAATTATAACATTTGAAAATTAACTAGGTTCTATCTCTTTGAAAAAAAATTATTTCCACCAAAATTATTTATTCTTTGAGAAACCTCCAACTTTATAAATAAAATTTTGTTTTATTATTAGTCAAGAAAAGTATCTTTGTAAACACTCTTCGTAGATAAGCATTTTCGACTCTATAATTGTCATCCAAGACTCTTAAGGAGTTAATGATTCTCCCCATCCGGTAAAATTTTATCTTTTTAGAGTGTAATTCTGAAATATGTTGAAACTTAAAAGATAAGAGGTCTCATCAAGAGCCTACTTACCATGTTCATAGGGAAATAATAGGCTGGCATTACCAATACTACATACTAAAACATGGTAATGGGTTGATATTATTTTAATCAAAAGACAAGGAGTCTCATCATGAGCCAGCTTGTTCAGTTGAATTACAACCAATTAATGGCATCGTCATTATTTGGCTACCAAACCAAGACAATGACTTTTAAGTAATAAAAAGAAAAAAAATAAAAAATAAAAATGTTTAAATAACAAAAAAGAGGAGAATAGGTACATGATTTTGAATTTATCTCTGAAAACTACACTCTTATCTCGATGGGACACTGAATCATTGTTGGTTAAAAGGTAACCCTATCAAGGCTATGGACGTCTGGTGGCAGTAGAGGCTCTACCTGCGACAAATGAGTACATTTAAAAGCTGATTTACAAAATCCCCATACTTTATCTTTAAATTAAGTAAAGACTAGTATAGACAAAGAAATTTTCATTCTTAAGAGGATATCAAATGAACTGTAATTAGGTGAGTCTGTTTTTTTTTTCAGAGAAATGTTGCTTATTTTAAATTTCATGTAATTCCTATTTCCTCAACTATCTTTATTTGGAAAGTTTTTAGAAATTTCAAAATTATCAGAGATAGCTGGTTCTTCTAGTGAATCACCAATTCTTGTACTACTCAACAACCCCCCCATTTGTTTTTTTCCAAAGAAAAATGTGTAATTTCCATTAAGAGTTTAAGAAAATTAGAAGTTGTATGCCAACATTTGAGCAATGCTTTCACTACTATCAGGTGGTGAGTTAGTTTAGATTTTTAGTTTAGAGAAATATATTTACATATTCCTTCATTAAAATTGAAGGATCAAAATAACCATGACTGTATTTGCAATGTTAAAAGATTGTAGAGCAATAGTAAAAACAGTAACGAATGCTAGGATGATCATATTGATCAAGCTTGTAGATGAACCGCCTCATCGTTGAAAGGCTTGTGGTAGATCTGGAAAAATTCTCCATCCCTGTACTCTTGGATTATCCACTGTCCTCTAGTCAGTTGTGTGGCCTCTTTGGAAAGAATATCAGCGACTTCATTCCTTTCCCTTTAGATATGACAGTAGAAAAAAGACTCAAACTGTGATTTTAATTCAATGGCTTCTTCCACCAAGTCTCTAAGTGTGTGCATGTGACAGTTATAAGTCCCATTTATCCAATTAATGATGAGTTGAGAGTCTCCATAAATTTTTATATTGTGGCAGTGTTTTTCCTTGGCAAAGAGGAGTAGGTGTCTAAGACTATTTAGTTTTGTGAAGTTGTTTGTACCTCTCCCTAGTCCCACTTTTATTTTGTAACTCACAGACTCGTTTAGGTGTAGGACAACTCCTCCACCACATCCCTCTGGTTGGGCCAAACCGTCAAAGTATGCCCAAGGCTAGCCTCTATCTATTACTTCTGGGATTATTGTCTGAGGGGGATGCATGCTTGATCTTCGGGGATAGAGTTGTATGTGGCCAGGATGTGGTTGCAAATTTCCACTCCCAATATGTCTTTGTCCTGGAAGATTTTATGGTTCCAGATGATCTAGATGCCCCAACAGATAATGGGACACAGATTTTTTTAGCTTCTGGCTGGTTTTTATAGACCACCAGTTTTTCCAGGCTTCCTTTACATTTTGGTCGGTCTAGTGAAGAGGAACAATGAGTTTTATGGTGGTTATTTTCTAGATGTCCATCGAGAAAGAGCAGTGGAGAAAAAGGTGGTCGGTGTCCTCAATTGCCAATTTGCAGAGGCTACATCTTGAAGGCCCATGTAGATTTTGTTTTGTCAGGTTTTGATCTGTTGGGATTTTGTTTGATATGATAGACCAAAGGAGGAGTCACGCTTTGTGAGGGGCTTTCATCTTCCAAATGGAACGCCACCACCAGTGGGCCATTTTCTCGAGCTTCCATGATGGCCTCGAACCCAGTCTTGGGGGTGTAGTTGTCGTCGAGGGCCTTTGCCCAAATTAGCATATCTTCTTTTGTTGTAAGCTTGATGTTCGCCTCTTATAGAGCTCCCAAAAACCTTAACCACTCCCTTCTCCATCTATCTCTGATGCCCAAATTTTCAAAAGCCCACCATTATCTATATGTATTCTTAGCCCACCCCTCCTCTTTGATGTGGGATAAGTGTGAGCATCCAACATCTCTGAGTTCCTGCCTCATTTCATGTGGTAGTGTATAGGTGTTGCCACTGCCTTCCCACGCATCGGCCCCAATTCTAATTTGGGTGTCATTCCCCACCTTCCAAGCCAGGCCTAGTTTGATGATGTTGATGGAGTGTGTGATGGCCTTCCATATGTTTGAGACCCCAACTTGGCAGTAAATAGGGCTACGTAACCAATCTGAGATTGTTTGTGGATAAATATATTTGTTGTAGATCACTTCTGTCTAGAGGCTATTTGAGGTAATTATTTGCCAGGCCAGCTTAGCTCCCACAACCTTTTTGAACTCTTGGTGCTCCTTTAGTCCCCAGCCTCCCCATTTCTTTGGTTTTTCTATACTCTCCCACTTGACCCAAGCAAAATTTTTGCTAGCTGTTTGGCCCCTCCAAAGGAATCTGCAACAGATCTGTTTGATTCTGTGGTTAGTGCCTTTTGGGATCCATGACAGGGACATCTAGTAGACTGGAATGGCCTTAAGCACTAATTTGATAAGAGTGAGTCTACTTGCCCTAGAGAGCCACCTCTGCTGCCAGATGTTTATTCAAGTTTCTAATTTTTCTATCATCCATACCAAATTTGCAATGCAGTACCCATTTGGCTTGTGTTTGAACCCAAGTATTTTAGGCCATCATCCAGCTCCTGTCTCACAAATCTGAAGTATTGGGAGGTGAATCTTTGCTCATTTCGGAGGAAGGAACTGAATATGATTGTTGATTTGACAAAGTTTGGCTCCATTCCGGTAGCTTTACAAAAGAGAGATAAGATTGCCTTGAAACTAGAGGATCCATTTAGAAATATTAGAATATCATCAACAAAGAGAAGGTGAGAAATGGTGGTCTTGTCATTGATTTCCACTCATCCCATTGTGCCATTGTTTTTTTTTTATGTTATGAGTCTACTGAGTCCTTCGATTACTAGAAGCAAGAGCATTGGGGAGAGAGGACAGCCCTATCTGAGGCTTCTTTCGGCATGGAAGAAATTGGAAGCTGCTCCATTGATAAGGAAACTGAAGGAAACTGAAGTGAAGTAGCACCCCATCCACTTGATGAATTGGTGAGGGAAACCAATGTCTATGAGCATGAGCTGAAGATAAGTCCAGTTGACTCTATCGAAAGCCTTGGATAAGTTGATTTTGAGGATGGTCGCTTTTTTTGATGAGGTTTTTATGGAGTGGAGCATTTCCTGGGTAGTACCTATAGCCTCCTTGATGTGGCGGTGCTTGAGAAAGGAAAATGGTTCCTTTGAGATCATCCTAGAGAGGATTGGTTTAATATGGAGTGCAATTATCTTGGAGGTGATCTTGTAGATGCAGTTGCATTGGGAGATAGGTCTGAAGTCATCAAAGGATTGAGGTTTTTCCACCTTGGGTATGAGGGCTATAAAGGTGGAGTTGAAGGCTTCAGATATTGTTCCCGAGGTTTTGCAGTCTTCAGTAGCCAAAAAGAGGTCCTAGATGATGAGCTCAAGGAAAGTGATGCAGAATTCAACGGGCCAACCATCTGGAAAGGACTCTTATCTTTGCCCAAACGTTTGAGGGTAGCCTAAAACTCATCCATGGTGATGGGCGAGTTCAACATCTCTCTTTCTTCTTCCTCGACAAATTGAGGGACCACTTCAGCAACCCAGAGGATTTCTGATATATTTGCAACTCTTGGTCTTTTGTATATGTTCGAGTAGTGTCGAACCCCTAGGTCTGCTAGTTGAGTGAAAGTGTTGGCTTCTCTTCCATGTTGGTCCTTTAGAGCCCAGATAGTGTTGATACCTCACCTTCCTCTAGCAAACTGTTGAAAGAAATTTGTGTTTTTGTCGCCATCTTTTAACTAAATAGCTCTACTCTTAGGGCACCATGTTTCTTCTGCTCGTCTTACGAGTTTTATTTTTTCCTTTTCTAGATTGATGAGCTGATCCTTTGTGCAGAGTGTAGAATATCTTGTCAGCCCTGAAGATTTGAGTTGAGCCAGTTCTACCTCGATCTTGACTAGTTCCTCCTTTTCTTTTTTTTTTTTGGTCTTTACCCAGCAATTGTTTTCCTTTTGAGATAGTTTAGGTTGTTTGTGATGAGTTTTCTAGGAGAAAACCTAGCTTCCTTGTTATAATGGCTCCAATTCCCTTTTACCAAATCCTGGAAACCTTCTTCCTCGATCTAGGTAGCATTGAATTTGAAGGGGGGTCCTAGCTTCCTAACTACATCTTTAATTTCCAGAAAAATTGGGGAGTGGTATGAACAACCCCCAGAACCAACCCAATGCCTAAGTAGGCCAAGACTATTTAAGAGGTAAGAATTGATAAGGAATCGGTCTAGTCAATGGGCAAGGGCATTCTCCCCTATTTTGTAGTTCCTCCAAGTGGGCATTTTGCGGGTAGAGTCTATGCTTATGAGGTCATTGTCGTCCAAATTTTTTTCGAAAAAGCTTGTTAGGACATTAGATTGAGCCCTGTGCCCCCATGATTCTACCAACCCGAGGGAGAAATTTAGATCTCCGCTAATAATTATGTTCTCTGACTGCATGAAGTTTGGCTGTAATAGGCTTTCCCAGTAGGCCTCTCTGTGATGGCAGGGGCCATATATGTTGAATATTCTTAGAGTGATATGGGGGGAGTTTGAACTGATTTCTTCTCCTAGGAAACCCTGCCCTCCCCAGACATTTGTGATCTTGACTGAGGATTTGTTGAAGCACAAGGCTAGTCCTCTCGAGCGACCTCTTGCATCCAGAAAGAAAAACTCCCAGTTGGGAAAGAACGGTTTGAGTGTTTGTAGTACCAAGGGTCCATCGCCAAGAGTTTCTTGTAGCATTACAAAGTCTAAGCTTTCAGCAAGGCATAGTCTTTTAGAGCTAATTTTTTATCAGGGCTGGCTAGACCCCTACAGTTGAAAGAGAGGCCTTTCATGGGTTCACTGAGTAGGGTTACCCTTTGCTCTAAGGACCTGATCTATGGGATTCTGAATACCAGAGGCCACTTGTCCAGTCCTTTTAGCTGTCTAGATTGTAGGTCTATAATCTCTGCCATTCCCAAGTCCGTCTGAGTATTAGCCGCAGGATAGCTTCTCGAGGGGGATGGCCTTAGCCCTATGACTAGTGGGCAGGACTTGTAGAGGCGACAAATTTCATGGCATCTACTGCATCTAAATGGTATGCCCTAATAGTCCAATTCCTGCCAATGGATTGTGGATCCCAACTGAAATTGATAACTTTCCACCAAACCGTCTCTAGTGTCCAAGTAAACTAGAATACGTGCCATCACAAGTGTTATCACCCAAAAATTTTCAAAACATCATTGTGTCAACTCTTCTTTTGGTCATGATTTCAAGGAGGTCTAAAAGTCATTTTAGTCTTGATGAAAGGTTAAGTGATAGGGTTTGAAGTCTTAAAATGCCATCTTTCATTTCCAAATAAAGTCCTTTAGGTTCACTTCATGGTAAAATACGTCACATTTTCCATTTAGAAGTCATTCCATTAATTTTAGGGTTAAATTTTTGTAACCACACAAGAATCCACAATTTCGTAGCGTAGCTAGTTCAAAAAAGGTGATTTGTGCTACGAAAACAAGCTAATTTGGTAGCACACTATGAGGCAAAAACCCTGTTTTTCTGTTTTTAGTAGTCAACTTCCAAGGGGGTTCTTGAGCAATTGAAAAATAATTTTTGAAAAATGAAAGAGTTTTTTCTTATAAACAATCTTATCTACAAAAACCTCCTCGATTTTTGTAAAAACTATCAAGGATCAAGAGATAGGAGCTTAGGAGTGCAGCCTTCTTTTTAAGGAAAAGCAGAGTTATTTTTATTGGTTAATGAAGTGGTTGTTGCTTTCCACTCCCTCATTTTGTCACCTTTCTCTCCAAATTCGAATATAATTCCTTTAAAACGTTACCCATGCTCCTCTTTGTCATTTACTTTTCAACCTTTGCATGTATCAGTCATTTGTCACCTTTGAAAAGTTAACTTTGTGACAAACAACTTGCTATCCAAAAAGTCCTTTACAGTTGTCATATTTTTAAGAGGGCAGTTTGGGTTATAAAGGGAAATTGCCATGAATATGAAAGAATAAAAAAAATTCTATGTGTTTAGATAGGAGCCTATAGAGCTTTAATTTATCATGGATGACCTCAGCTGCAAGGGGATTTGTGTGTTTCTTGGACTATTTTGAGCTGTTGGTTTCAAAAGGAATTTCAGGCAAATGAAGATGATTTTCAAAAATATGAAGGAGGTTTTTTCTAAACACATAACAAGGAACATAAACCTCTTTCAAATTTCTCCCAGGTGCTACCAATTTGGATATTTGAAGTTTCCTTTGAGACCTATTTTTAGAATTCAGAATTTTCCTATTTTATACATGATTTTATAATGCAGATTCCGGAAAACTGAAGTTGGTTTTCAAAAAAATGAGACAGGTTTTTCTTACAAACATTCTTATATATAAAACCCTCCTCCACTTTTGTAACATATATCAGGGATCAAAATATATAAGCTTTGTATCAACACCTGTTTTTCAGATAAAAATAATGTAGAACAAACTAGCTATGAAGAAATGGAATAAAGGTTAAGAGCAACTAATAATGAACTTGCTAGACTAAGGATGAGAGAAAGAAGGCATGTTGTTGAGAATATATATTTCAAGAGGATAAAGGCTCTCTGGGAAGTTGAAAAAGCTTCCAAATAAGAAACAGTCAGCAATGAAGGTCAATACTTTACTTGGACTGTTCCTGCAATTAAAGAAGCCAGATTTGTAAGGATGATGAATGTTCATTTGAGAGCCACTAACAGGAGATTGAAGACATAGGTTGAAGACCTAGAAATACAGTTAACAAAATCTAAAGAGAGTCTACAACAACCATGAAACAGGGTGATGAAAAAGGGCAGTAAAGGATATATCTTAAATCAGTTTTGGTAATTAAAAAGAAGGTAATTTGTGAAGAAGAACATCTTATAAGGTTAAGTTGTTTTGGCTTTTGGTGATCATATCAGTCCTTATGAAATTTTAGAAATCCCGAAACTATAGATTGTTGAAAACTATGTTGAAAAAAAGAGCATGCACAACAGTTTTATAGCGTGCTACGTGTAGGTTTTAACCCCGTACAGAAATTACCTGCATACGAATTCTAAATCACAGGAAAAATAAAAATGCGAGAGCATAACACATAAAACACATATACACAGAGATTTCCCACTGGATCTCAAAACCGAGACTACCAGCTTGATTTTTCATTATATTCCTTTCAATGTTACAATACATATTTATACATGCGAAGCATCCAATACCATGGACCGAAAACCATCGCGTCCAAAACCATGGACCGAAAACCATAGGTAGGTTTGCCCAACCTAATACAGGGTCCAAATTTTTTTTTCTCAGGGCACTGCCCTGAACCTCGTAGAGGGGGGCTACCCGCCCCCCTCAAACACCCCGAACAGGGGGGGCTGCCGCCCCCCCGCTGCGCAATCGGCGCGGCAAAGGGGGGGCTCCGCCCCCCCTCTAACCCCCCGGTT
>APFE030221701.1:62324-91393 GCA_000404065.3 Pinus taeda
AGAATTGCAAATTAACATTGTCTCAAAGTGAGTACATAGAAAAGGTGTTGAAAAGGTTTAATATGCAGAATGCAAAACTAGTTAGTATACCTTTGGCTAGCCATTTCAAAATAAGTAAGGAGGCGTGTCCCAAGACTCATGAAGAAAAGGATTATATGTCTAAAGTTCCATATGCATCAGCAGTTGGAAGCTTAATGTATGCAATGGTCTGCACAAGGCCTAATATTGCACATGCAGTGGGAGTTGTAAGCAGGTACATGAACAATCTAAGAAAAGAACATTGGATGGCGGTGAATTGGATTCTAAGGTATTTGAGAGGTATCACAAATCAAGCATTATGCTTTGGTGGTTAAAACATTGCTCTATAGGGATATGTTGATGCAGATATGGCAGGTGACAAAGATAACAGGAGGAGCACTACAGGATATGTATTTAATGTAGGTGGAACAACTATCAGTTGGGTTTCAAAAATCCAAAGTGCTGTTGCACTTTCAACAATAGAAGCAGAGTATGTTGTTGCTACAGAGGCTAGTAAAGAAATGATTTGTTACAAAGGTTTCTGGATGAATTGGGTAAGAAGCAGGAGTTGGGCAGGTTATACAGTATTAGCCAAAGTGCCATACATCTTGCAAATAACTCTACATTTCATTCTAAGATTAAGCATATACAGCTCAAGTACCATTTCATACAGTCAGCATTGGATGATGGACAGTTGAGGTTGGAAAAGATACACACTAGCCAGAATCCTGCAGATATGTTAACAAAAGTTGTAACCAGGGAGAAACTGGGAATCTTCTCAGTTTCAATTGGTCTTCAAGTATGATGAAGAAGATGAGAAACAACCAGGTCCAAAGTGGAGTTATTGTCTAGCAAATGAAGTAGCGATGGAGTTGCTATAATCAATCTCCAAGTGGGAGATTGTTGGGTGTGGAGCCTGATTATCTTCTGTATTCAAAGGTTTCAGCCGGATGAATACCCCAGGAAGACTGTACACCCCTCAACGCGGGGGGGATTTGTCCCCTCTGCGGGGGTGCATGGGGGCTAATCCCCCTCGGCTGGGGGGTTTGGGGGCCAGTGGTCCTCTGGCGGGGGTTTGGGGGCAGCACCCCCGAAGCTAAAAATACATGTAAAATTGCCTTGTAAAAGTCTAGTAATTTCTTGTCAATTTGGGCCGTTCATTAGGCAGATGATCCAACGATAGAATTTGTGTTTAATTTAGGGTTTTTTGCCCTAGAAGGAAACCCCTCACTATATATGAGGGAATTGTATTGCGTCTATGTGTATCTGTATTCTGAGAAAGGAAGAGAGAGGAGATTGAGAGTGAAGAGGGTGTTACAGTGGATCTGTTATAGGTTGTATCTCTTCAGTTTGCTGGATAATATAATAAAAGAAGGACTGGCTGTTTCTCTGTGGATGTAGCCCAAATTGGGTGAGCCACGTATATCTGTGTCTCTCTTGTTTTCTACATTTTCTGTGTTTATATTTCTGTAATATTTTATGTGTTCCATTGCTCTGTAATATATAATTTTCTAACAATCTGATACATCATATGCAACAGTTTTGACACAGTTGAACAAAGAAAATATCGAGGCACCCATCTCCTTTTTCAGTTCTAACTTGAAAGGTGCTGAATTAAATTATTCAGCTGTCGAGAAATAAGCATTCGCTGTTTTTAAAACTTTGAAACATTTCAGACCTTTTCTTCTTAAAACCCATACAAAGATAGTTGTACCCTATCCTGCAGTAAGATCCAAAGAGAAGTAGGGGAGAAAAGAGCTATTTGGGTGACTGCACTCCAAGAATATGATGTAGAAATCCGGCCAACTAAAATTGTTAGGGGCCAAAGTTTTTGCATGATGTTAATATGAGCTTCCCAGTTACCACCAAAAGAAGATCAAGGTAATGAAGTGCAAATGACAGTGGTAAACCTCAATGATACACAATCACAATATGTTGATTTGAAATTTTATCTAAAAAACGGATATGCTCCTATGCATCTTAATTATAAAACAAAGCGAGCTTTAAGATTGAAATCAAATAAGTATGAGCTAGTCAATGATGTATTGTTTAGGAAAAATTATGATTTGGTATTGCTAAGATGCCTGGAGAAACCTAAAGCCGAAAAGGTCATGCAGGAATTACATGATGGACCAGCTGGAGGACATTCTGGAGGAAATACCATAGCTCACAAAATCCTGCATGCAAGATATTATTGTTCAACAGTGTTTAAATATGCACATGAGTATGCAAGAAAGTGCAAAACTTGTCAAACCACAGCTGGAAGAGAAAGAAAGCCAACATTCCCTTTACAACTAGTTAATGTCCAACAACCATTCAAACAATGGGTATTAGACGTAATTGGTGAGATTGTTCCTAACTCTTCCAAACAACATAGGTACATTCTTACAACTATTGATTATTTTACAAAGTGGGTAGAAGTTGTCCCATTAAAGATAGCTAATACAGAAAACATCACAGACTTCATTGATCAGTACATAATTACCAGCTTTGGCTTACCCTCAGCTTTAATGTTTGACAATGCATCTTACTTTTCTGGAAATACAATGGTAGAATTTGCTCTAAAGTGAGGTTTCAAGTTGAAATATTCAACCAATTATGATCCTCAAGGTAATGGATTAGTAGAATCAACGAACAAGAACCTCATCATAATTATCAAAAGGACTATTGATTAAATCACAGGAATTGGCACAAAGCATTAGCATTTTCTCTATGGGCAGACAAGATTACTTAGAAAGCCTCTATTGGTTCTCTTTTTGATTTAGTTTATAGAAAATAAGTTGTTCTTCCCACAAACGTAGCAATCCCATCTCTTGCCCTAGTACAATTCATTGATGAAAACCCTTCTTCTTCTCTCCAGGCTAGACAATTTCAGATTCTCAAGCTTGAAGAAGAAAGGGAAAAGGCTAAAGCAACCCACTTCCATCATCAACAATGAGTCAAAGATTTTTTTGACACAAGTTATGCTAGCCAAAAAACTCTTGAAGTAGGTGACTTGGTTTTAAAATGGGACAAAGCACACGAGGGAAAAGGTAGACATACCAAATTCCAAAGACTATGGCTTGGCCCTTTTCAAATCATTGAAAAAATTGGACAATCAACGTTTCTTTTACAAGACTTGTGAGGTAAGAGGGGTATTTGCATGTTAATGGAAAATTTTTGAAAAAATACTTTTCGTAGGAGATAACCTGTTCCAATTTTGTAACATATTGCTTTTTAGAAAAATAATGGTTAACTAGTATTTATTTTTGGCTTTTCAAAATAAAATCTTTGATAACATTTATATTTTTTCGCTTTTATAAGAAAGAAAGAGTTGAAAAGAATAATTAGGTCATTTGAGTACTAAAGTAAACTTGATTTCTTTGGAAAACTTGATCTTGCTTAAAACATTTATTCTATGAACAAACTCTTATCTTTATATAATATGAAGGTTTTGATATCAGTCAATAAAATAATCTTTAACCTAGTAAGGACTTTCTGTAGGTGAGTATCTTAAAAACTCTATCATTATCACCCAAAATTCTTAAAAAAACCAATGATTCACCCCATCTGTTAAAATTTTCCTTTTTTAGTGTAATTCTAAAATATATAAACTTAGAAGATAAAAAGTCCCATTACGAGCTTGTTTACCATGTTCATAGGGAAGTGATTAAACTGATATTACCAATACTGCATATCAACCATGGTAATAGCTAATGATCTCCTCGATCAGAAGACAAGGGGTCTCATCAAGAGCCAGCTTGTTCATTTTAGTTACAACCAGTGAATGGCATTATCATTAGTAGGTTACCACACCTAGACAATGTCTTTTAAGAAACCAAAAAAATAAAAAGATTACATTCAAAAAAGGAAAAAAGGGACAAGGTCCAAGTGAGATTCAATCCAAGTGAATATCATTTTGAAATTTTAATATTCATATAGATGGGATAATGAATCATTATTGGTTAAAATATAACCATGTCAATCCTATGAATGCCTACTGGCAGCAGAGGCTCTATCTGTGATAAATGAGTAAACACCAAAAAACTAATCTGCAGAAGATACCTGCTATATTACTTTAAACCTTATTATTGGCTGATGTGAATGCTTATGCTTCTATCATTACAAGAGTAAAGTAATTAAGTAAATAAACTGAGCAAGTAATGATGATTCTAGAGAAATCTTGTTTACCTTATAACTCATGCAATAATTATTCTTATAACTCTAATTGCTTTGAAAGTTTTTAGAAATTTCAGAAAACTACTCAGAGATAACTAGTTCTCACAAGTGAATCACCAATTGTTGTACTATGAAACAACCCCCCCATTTATAAAGAACAATAGCTAAGGTTAGAGTTATAAATGGGGACCCTTTTAGATTTTTAAGCTTAGGATAATAATACCTAATTCTAAGAAAATACCTAGAAAAACTTTCCAAAATGAACTAAGAATGAAATCCACATCGCAAATTGCAAATCACACTTTTCCACATGACTATCTTAAAACACCTTCAAAAAATTGCAATATACGATTAGGTCTCCCACTGTGATAACCCGATAAATAGCACCTTGTCATTTCGCAATCGCATTTCGCACTCCGTAGACTTCACAACAAACTTAGCCATGCCATTAGAATGTTCGTTAGCAATTTGCAAAATGCGATATTGCAATATTCGCAATCACCTTTCGCTTGGTGCATTTGGTAGTGCTATATTATATCCCTTTAAAGATTGCGATGCACGATTAAGAGCGGTAAAACATGTGAAGTAATTACGTTTTAAATATCAAAACAAACGAATTGATAGGTTAATAAATATTTAGTGGCCCAAGGAAGGATAATCATTTTCTAGGTTATGGGTAGTTAACATCGAATATCTCATTAAACCTTTCTCATGATCCAAAGTCATTTTAGAGAAGCTTTTAGCCTTAATTACCTGATATCGTCTATGCTGATATATCTTGTCTATTTCAAGCAAGCTGCAAAAGACATGTCACTAAGAAGGTGATGCAGAAACAGAACAAGTAGACGATTGTTGAATCTGAGTTTATAGAGATGGCTCCTATCTTCACTGATACAGTTTGTGACGCTATCGGAGGTGCAACAACTTGGGAAGTTATTTACAATAGGTTGGAGGATGAACGTCTTAAAATCACTGTTACGAGAGCAACAACTGACTCAACAATGCCTTCAGGACTTCAATACAGATATGCTTCCTATTCTTTCCTTCATAGGATAGGAGCAAGTGCTAAAATACTCCCATACATGGATATGATCAGGTGGGTGATCGAAAACCTTATCATTGAAGATAGGCAGTTCAAGAATTCAAGAATGGAGCTCATAGGGTCATTCAGAGCAGATGACTTGAAGAAAATGTACCACATACCTGACCCGCAGTATATCTATGATAGAACTTTTGTGGCTAACTTTGCAAAGAAGAACCCAAACCCCTTCAAGCTAATTCAGGGTTGGAGAGTGTTGGACAACAAATTCAAATATGACAAATCGGGTATGTATGGTATAGGCTCTTTAGAAAACCCCTACAACTATGCAACAACCATTTTATGTATATTTTATGGGCTACCCAATAATACTAAGTTTTCAATAGAGTGGATTCCTCTGATTGATGCATGTGTTAATTCCCATATCATGAATTGGCCCTCCATCCTATCTGGCAACCTAGCCACCATCATTACCGAATATCAACAAAAGAAAGCCTCCTCTTCAAATAACCTCCCTCCATTCTATTTTAGTGCTTACATTATGGATCCTATCTGTTTTTGCATGACATTTGCAACTATGGGTTGGAAATGGACCTTACAAGATCCCTGCCCAATCCATCTCAGTCATAAACAAATATGGGAATCAAATTACATACCTCACTTCTATAAGATATTTCATGATGTTGTGTTGCCCCTACATCAAATAATTTTCAATAAGAAAGCCCCCAAGTTTTCCCTAGAATCCGTAACAGACTTGTTTGCTATCAACAAATATTTCATTGAAGAATGGTTCACCTACGTTAGGGTTTTTGGTAACACAACTGATCCACATGTCCTTCCTTTATATGTTTCTGATAAATTATTAGCAAGAGAGATTGCCTACCAGACAATGGGAAAGGGCTTGACTAAAGTTCTCAAAGATGACAAGAAGTCATTATGGCCCCCTTTCCCTGCCAAATGTGGTTCTTTTGCTTTAGCAAATTTTGTTCATGCTATTAAAGAGTTAGCACATATGGAAGCCCTCAGGCTTTATACATCGCTAAGAGGCAATTTGATCCAAACAAAGTGGCATATAATGCCACTACTGGAATAAAGCTCAAGCCATAAAACCATGAAGATAGTTATTTTGAATACTTGTTACAGTGAATCATATCCTTCAAATAAGCATTCGAATGGGCAAAGGAAAATCTAAAACCTGAAGATTTTCAAAGATTTCAGGAATTTAGAAATGAGAGGCTCCAGGTGATCCCAATGGATCTATTAAAACTCGAGGATTAGCCTACACCAAGTGTCACTATTGATAGTAGAGGTCCTAGCTCTTAAGTAGACTCTCAGGTAAACACTGAGAAGACACTAGACATAGGGAAACCCCAAGACGCAAACAACACAGCTGAGTCGAGTAGGAAGTCAACTGAGAAACAAGTGATGAGCACCCCGACTACAAAGATCAGTTCAGAGGTCAAAGGTAGTAGTTTGGAGCAAGAGTGGGATCAGTTTAATCTGAAATTGCAAGGCACTCCCAAAGCCACAAATACCCAAGAAACAAAGGAATGTAAAACTCCTCTGCATGTTCATAAGGATACAGAGCCCAAGTCTATTTGCGAATAATCCAAGCCTTTGGAGGAACAAGTGACAATGCCCCAGCATACTGAAATTATCCATGCTCTGCCCACATCAGAAATTTTTATGAAAGTAACTAAAATACCTCCACTTGATGTGTTCTATAACCCTCTCCACAAGGTTATAGTTAGAAGTCAGAGAAAAAGGAGAAGGGTAGATACACCCGAATTCCCACCTGGAAATGAGCCAATGGACGTTGTTTGGAAGCACATTCCTCTCAATACGGCTGAGAACTTGACTAGACTATCACAGTTCAAAGGAGCATACACATCAGCCACTATGGACAAGGCTACTAAAGTCTCTACTTTACTAAGGGAAAAAGAGGAGAGGATTGTGCAGATCGAACAGGAGCTCGAGGCAGAGAAAGCAAGCACAAACAGGCAGGTGGTTGAGCAACTCTCACAATTTCAATAAGACATGGAGGTCCTGAAAATAAGCCATGAAGCTGATCTATCAACCAAAAATATGCAACTCCAAGAAATGCAGCAATCCATGGAAATATACAAGTATATTTCCACTACTCAGGAGTTTATTAAAGAGGCCCTGGAATTAAATTCCCTTCTAGTGAAACAACAAGAGTATTTCTGCCAGAGGATGTCACACATTACTGCCTATCTGACTACTAGCGACCAAATGATAGATAAGGCAATCAACCAGAGAATGAAGTTTAACGATTTAAACACCAGAATCTCTAGGTTCATTGAATGACAGGAAACAAAAGATGGAAGGAAAGGCAATCTACCTGAGGTTTAGGAAAATTATAAAGACATTCTCTTCATAGATTGGGACGTGAGAATCAAACAGGCCGAGCTAGCAATCACAAGGGCAGCGAGGGTATCAAAGAATATCATTAAGGAAGTGAATCACATCCTGTTCGTCACCAATCTCATTAAAGAAGGAAATACAGAATAAATGCTCTGTATAAGGGCTGGCAAGAAAAGGCGGAGAGTCAAAGAGAGGCAATTACAAAATTGAACATGACCAACTGGGAGTTGTATTGGCAGTATCTTGTTAAGTCACACAACCAAATTATGACTCTCAATTGTTCCCTTCATACGACTCAATAGATGCTGCCACTGCTCACCGATGCGATCTTCACAAGACAACTCAGGACACATTTTGGGGCACCTCCTCAAATTCAACCAATGAATGATATTTGCAATTTAAAGGACAAGCTGATAGACATCAAGTCATACTCTTAGTTCTGTTCATTTAGCCTATGTTTATTTTTGGATTTAGTTCCCTAGTTAGGAGGAAGGTTGTTTGAAACCTTCTCAAATTTTGTATAATCTATTTTTGCACATTAGTTAGAATAGTATCTATACCCTTCTCATGAATTTAGAGAAGGGTCTAGATTTTATCAAAAATATTTGTGAAGAATGCATTATTGTAAGTTTGTGAATGCTTTGGTGAAATTATGGAACATGATCGTTTCTTTTAGATATCAGACTACTTTCCTTTGTTGATGCACTTTTGTATTCTTGGGAGACAATTTGATTTGAAGAAAGAAGTTGGTCTATGTCATTTGTCAAATGAGCAGGACTTCACACATATGGTACTATTATCTTGTATGATTAATTGTGTTTACATTTAATTAGTGGGAAAACTTTAGTTTCATGAATTATATGTGAGATTTATTGTTTTTGTTAAGCGTTAATTGCACTTTTGTATGATGCCTAGCTGAAATTGTGATTTTCATATATAACTCATCCTATATGCTATATATTTTAAAAATTCCTTTGACTAACTATTTAGTCAAAGGAATTATCTTTTACGTTATCATCTCTGTTTAGTTGTGTTCAATCTTTATTATCATATGTTAAATAGATATATTTGTAGATCACATACCACAAGATACTCGGGTTTATATTAGAATAATTTAGTTAAAGAATTTGCATCATAGAATAGGTCATTTTGATTATCATTATCCTATTGCAAACACTCATGAACCACCCACTCTCATCTTAAAACCCACACCGGGAAACTAGTCCCATTATCCCCAATCAGAGCCACGACTTTAAACGGAAAAGGAGTTGTCTTAAGGTCCATATCGGGTGGTTATCCTCCATGTTTTGGTAGTAGAATTATGAGGCCGAAACACCATGGAGCTTTATAACACATCTTAATGCAACATTTACATCATACTGCTTATTGGAGCTTTATACACAACTCGATGTAGTATTTAAAACATACCGCTTATTGGATACTTATAACACAACTCGTTGCACTATTTACAATACACATATGCATATATATAAACATAAACCAAAACACATATGCTTAACAAGAAAATAAGGAAGGATACATAGCGCATATCTGATTAGTCATCTCCCACGTAGCGTCATTGGGCATAATCAACAATATACGATGGAAGAAAACTATTTATCAAACAAACTATAGAAAGCATAATCAAAAGCTAATATACTCTTATAGATCTATAGGGGGCCCTCCTGTTGAGTGCAAGTTCGCAACCAGATCTTAAATCACTTAGCCATGCATTGATTCAAGAACACCATTTTTATATTAATCGTATAGGCCTTTAAGACAAATAAATTGCAACAATTTAACAATGATAAATGCTATCTCTAGCTTCGCCTCAGGGATTTTTATACATATTTATTGAATAACTATTCCAAGAGTTCAAGAGTCCTAAGCTAAAAGGAAATTTGACTAATCTAACATCTAGAAGTAAAATCAAGATGAAATTCGTTCTCCTCATGATTTGCTACTAAAAGAGAAAATCATGAGGGATTTGATCGATCAAATCGGCTTCAAAGGTTGCTCAATAATTTCCACACTCGCTTGATGTTGCCACGAACCACCTTCAAAATATGCTTATCGTTGGAGTGTCGTAACCAGAGTTGACTTCTCGTTTGACTTCTAGATATTTTGAACAAGATAATTTTCCAGATCACTAAGACAGGTGGATATCCATATGATGACCATTTTTATAGTACTTTTTATTCATCCTATGGTGTACTAGAGCCTATTTGACCATGGAGATAGTTGCAGAATTCTCGGTTAGCTGCAGAATGAATGATATTCCGTAGTTGTAGGGGTGTTTAAATTAAATTTCACAAAGAAACAACATATTATGAATCATGGATGATAAATGCCTTTTTAGATATTTAAGCATATCTAGAATGACCTTTAGCTTAAAACTACAATAAAATTATTATGGAAAGGATGGAAAGGAAGGAAAAAGGTCTGTAAAAAAGAGGACAATTTCAGACTTCAACATTCCCCCACACCAAAGGTTTTTCATGTCCTCGTGTAACAAAATTTAAAAATTTATCTAGTCCTTCATTCAATTTACTATTGATGAAGCTTGAACTAGGAAATTTAGACCAATTCTCCTCTTGCTATTTCTGACACTGAATGTTTCCCTTGGATTCTTCATTAGAATTTTGGTCTGTAACCCTCTGACATTATTTCAAAGGAATCTATTGTTTTCTTTGTGTTTCTTGTTCTTCTTACACCATTGGTAGAAATGTAGAAGTATATTACCATTATGAATCCTCAAGATACCATTTTGTAACTTTATTGCCTCATGTTCCTATTTGATATGTTTGTTCAATATTTCCAACTTATATATATCTTGCTTCAAAACATTTTCAATTCTATATTCTTTCTCAGGAATATTATCTCTCAAAGGAATTTCTTCATTAAAATTATCTTCTTGATTCTAATAAGGAGAGTTTACCTTTTGTTGTGCTCTCTGGTCCAAAGGTTCTACCTAATCATAGATACGTTGTATTATTGGATCGATATTTGGTGTCTTCCTTGTCAGCCTCTGAGTTTGAGGTGGCATTCTGTAATGTTCTTCTTCGAAGTCAACTACTTCTGGAGCCTGCATACATGAAAGTTTATAAATTTGTTTGCTTCTTCTCAATTTTATTCCTATTTCTTCAGTGTTTTGGATTTTTTTCCTTTTATTGGTTCCTCTCTGTTTCTTATCCTCTGGTTCTTCATATTTTTCTTCAGGTGACTTGACGATTGGGATGGATTTCTTTATTCTAACATTTTCTTTCCCATTTTTCTATTTAATCTTTTCTAAAAACTGAGAAAGAGGAGTATCATCTTCAGGAATTTCCAACGAGGTTTGCAATTCCTCTGTCTCATTAAGATCTTAACCATTTTCTTTACTTAAATCCTCAAGGTTAGGGTTCTAGAGCAATTTGCATTGGCTTCTTTTGACTTTTATACTTGTTTCCTCCTCCGGGGCTTCTACAAAGTGGTTATGGACTAGAAATCTATGCCAATTGTCTCCTTTGGCTTCTAGGTGTGGTTCTATGAGAATTTTAATGAGTCCATGATGGCAAAGAGCATTATCAATGGTTTTCGGTTCTCGCTTCACACTAGAGGCCATCTTCTTAATGCTACAGAGTAGGAAATATGGAAAATTTATTTGATTTTGACCAATGAAATGCATTAGAAGTCAGGCATGATAAAAGAACATGGTTCCAAACCTCCCTTCACAGGTTACAAATTTTTGAATGACTAGTAATAAATTTCTCCAATTACTTTTCAATGTTGTTATTGGAATTCCCTTTTTGAAAGTAGAAATGTCCATGCTTGGGTTTCAGAGGAAGGTTGTCCACTCTTTCTCCTTGGTTTTCTTGTTTTTGAACTAAATTTCTCCATTTCTGGGAAATTATGTAGTCGCGACCACTATGGATTTTGTAAGTATAAGTTTGATGTCACATATTTCTACCTCTATCCCATCAAAATCCCGTGTAAAAGATTTTGTGACCTTTGTATCATGTCAATCAAACTTTTCAAATAATTTGAGCCAACCCACCTGTTGTAATTGTTCTCTAACTTGTGGATATGCTTAAACAAACTTGACTCCATTGGGCTCTGATCGAAAAATGACACCCATGGTGGGGAGAAGTCTTAGTCTTGGACTATCTCTTTTCAACAAAGGTGATGGAGGATACTAGGAAGAATGATCAACAAAGTTAGATGGCAAAAGGTATAGAATAGGAGGTAGAGTGATGGTGAAATAAGGTGCTCATGGAGTATTTAATTCATAATAGGACTAACTTATTTCTCACAATTTCCACGATTTTAAAATCTGATTTCATAGGATCCTTAAAATTTAGGTGTTTTCAGAAGATACAATGAGACAGGTTGGGATATTATGACATAGTAGTGTTATAATGGTTATGATGTAGAAGTATAGTATAAGTGGTGCTATAAGGTCTTTTTAATAAAGAATCCGTTGGAGTACCTGCGATATCTTTCCTTTAGACAGCTAATTAGACAGCTCAGTTAGTTGTGGGAGGGAGGGATCGTTGGAACTGCCTCCTTGGCATTGGTTGCAAAATGTTATTGATTTTGTAGTTGTTAATTTTTTTTTGTTGCTGCATGAAAAAGAATGTTGCTACTACATCTTGGTGAAAATCGAAGAAGGTTGATCCCTAGAAGTGTTGCTTGAGATCTGAAAATTTATTAGAATAAAGTGAAGGATAAAAAGAAATGGGAAAGAGATAAGAGAATTATGGAAATCTAAACCACCAAGGAGTCTTGGTTTTCAGTTAAGATTTTTTGTATAAACATACCAACAATGTTGGTTTTCATGCTTATACTTTTTTTTTTTTTTTACTTTATTTTATTTATTATTATTATTTTGATATTATCAAGAAAATTACAATTGAGTTGGAATATGAGGAGAAAGATCTCCTTTCTCACCCAACTTGAATTCAGAATTATCTTGCAAATATTTTAAAAACTCTTCTCTTGTTAATGGTTTATGATACAATCTTAATCTATGAGCATTAACAAGGAAAGTAACTTGTTCATCATTAATAGTTTTGATTTTGACTACTCCATTATCAAAGACAATATCTATCTCATAAGGACCAAGCCAATGAGTTTGAAATTTTCTCTGAAATCTTTAAATTTGGAATAAAAACGAAGAGCACAATCACCTAGCTTGAATCTTTTAGCCTTAATGAATTTTTCATGCCATATTGATCTTTGTTGTTGAACTATGCTAGTTCATTGGATAACGTCTTATTGAATCTCATCTAGCTCATTCAATTATGTTAATCTTTATTTTTGAGCTTCAGAGAGATTACGGCCCAATTTAGCTGTGTTCTGAAGGTATCCACTTGGAACTCAATTGGAAACAAAACTTTCTTCCCATATACAAGCTCATAAGGAATGTGTCGAGTTGTATTTCTCCAAGTGGTCTGATATACCCATAGAGCCTTTGGAAGCTTTTCTGCCCAATCTATTCTATGTAAATGCACAATCTTGGTTAGAATTGCTTCAAGTACTTTCTTGGTAGATTCCACTTGTCCATTGACTTGTGGATGACATGGAGTGGATTTTTTTATGTTTGATCTTATATTGCTCCATTATCTTCTGCACCAACTTGGATGTGAATTGAGTACCTTGATCTGTCACAATTTCTCTTGGAACACTAAAACAAGTAAAAATATCCTAAAAAATGAATGTAACTACATGGAAGTTTTTTAGCTTCTACCTATTTTGTAACATAATATGTACAAAAAAGTATATACCTTTTTTTAGATGGAGGATTGATAGGAGTCCAACAAAATCTAGAACCCATTTTTCAAAAGGCTTTATAAGTACATGTGGTTGTAGAGGCATTTCATTTAATGGAATAGGCTTTCCCATTCTTTGATAACTATCACATCTTTTGACATATTCCTTGGCATCCTTGGAAAGAGGGCCAATAATATCTTGAAAGACAGATTTTGTAAGCAGTTCTTCTATCAGCAAAGTGTTCCCCACATGGCTCATCATGATAAGCTTCCAAGATTTTTGTATTTCATCTTCCCAAACACATCTTCGAATGATCAAATCAGATCCAATTTTGTATAATTCTCCATCTATCCAAGGATAAGGTGCACTAGATTTGATAACCCTCTACTTCTCTTTGGCTAATAATTGTCGGGGTAAATTTCCTGCAGCCAAATAATTAACAATATCTGCAAACCAAGAAGTTTTAGTAGATTCTGAAAAAATATATTCATCAAGAAACTTATCCTTTACAAGAACATCATCATTATTATTTTGCATTCTTGAAATAAAATCAACAACTGTGTTTTCTTTTCCTGGTCTATCAAGGATAGTAATGTGGAATTCCTACAATAATAACAACCATCTTGTAATTATACCATTAGTAATAGGAATTTTCATTAGATATCTAATATCAGAATGATCTATATGAATGAAAGTTTCATAATCAATGATATAATGACGAAACTTATTAATGACATGCACAACAACTAAAAACTCCTTTTCTGTTACAATATAATTTAACTCTGCAAGAATCAAAGTTTTGTTTGTGTAGTAAATAACATAAGAAGTTAGATCTTTCTGTCCCAACACAACTCTTAAGGCTGTATCTGAAGCATCAGTTGAAATGTGAAAATGGAGAGGCCAATTAGGCCCTCTTAAAATTAGTGCTTCAGTTATTTTCTGCTTCAATGTTTCAAATGCTTTATCGTAGTCAGAATTCCAAACAAATTCACAGTATTTTGTAAAAAGTTTGAAAAGTATGTTATTTTTGTGAAATTTTCTATAAATCTTCTATAATAACTAGTGAAACCAAGAAAATTTCTAGCATCTCTTTGACAAACAAGAATTGAAATTTTAGAAATTACTTATACCTTAGATGTATCCACTTTGATTTCATCACTTGAAATATGGTGGCTTAAAACAATTCCTTCATTAAACATCATAAAAAAATTCTCACGACCTAACAAAATATTTCCTTCTTTACATCTAATGATAACTTTTTCTAACTTTTCAAGAGCTTCTTCAGAAGTATTTCCATAAATAGTAAAGTCATCCATGTACACTTTCGCACAATCATGAATTAGATCAAAAAGATACCAAAAACCTCTCTTTAAAATGTTGCAGACATATTACATAATATAAAAGGAAGTACCCTATAGGCATATGTTCCCCAAGGACATGTAAAGGTTATTTTATCTTGATCTTCTGGTGCGAGTTGGATTTGGTTATACCCACTGAAACCATCAAGAACTGAAAAATATTTCTTCCTTGCTAAGGTATATAATACTTGATCTATAAAAGGTAGTGGAAAATGATCTTTCAAAGTAGATTTGTTCAATTACTGTAATCAATGCATACTCTCCATTTTCCATTCTTCTTTGGAACAATCACCAAATATGACACCTATTGACTATCTGATATTGGATAGATGAAATTCACAATAAGTAACTTTTGTAATTTGTCAACAATTTCTCCTAGATTAGGGTTCATCCTTCTCTGAGGTTGTCTAATTGGTTTGGAATTTTCTTGGATATAAATATGAGGCATAGAAGTTTTGGGATCAATCCCTTTAATATCAGTACACTCCCATGCATAAGCAGAGGAATGGTTTTGTAGCATCGTATTAATTTTATCTTTTGAAATTCTTCAAAGTTATTATTAATATTGTGTTTTTCATGAATGGATCTCTACTAAAGAATTGTGAAACTTTTCCATAGAATGAAAATCCATTTGAAAAAATTACATTACATTGAAAAATTTGATCTTGTGCATAGTATGAAGAATAATCAGTGTTTATTTATTAATTTTATTAATTTATCTTCTTCATCTATTTGGGAAAGAGTAAATATTGGTTGAATATATTAAAGTCTTTATCATTATCTATCTAGGCTTCACTTTCTACTTCATTTATTGTTTTTCCAGGTGGATACAATGCAAATTTCTTTGTAGAGTTTCCATAAGAAATATACATATCACCATATATTCAACTTATGAATACATTAGTTGTAGCTAGTGAAGGTCTACCAAGGATCAATGAATGGCCTCATAAATTATTATTGGGATTTAGATCTTAAAGTAAACAAGATATTCCCAAGAATCTAGAAACTGATACATCTTCCAATATACCATCAGGTTTGATAACAAATCTATTTTTTAATTGCAATAATGTAGGGGTATATCAATGATTGGGAGGCTTTAATTGATCCATAGTCCATAGTTTATTTTATCATGATATTAATGGTTTATCTTAAATCAATCAAGATGTTTGGAATATCAATACCATTAATGTGAATTTTTACAATAGGGCAACCTAGATCTAGATATTTTTGAACTATTGGTTTCCCATCATAATATCAACAACTTTTCCTACCGATTGGATTTTCTTAACACCTTTTCATTTCCTTCTTGGTTTCCTAATGCATAACTCCTTAATGGTTTTTTCAAATACTGTTATTTCCTTTATATCTCGAAGAAAATGATTTTTTCCCCAAACATTCTTTAGTTCATCTAGCATATCATATTTTGGTAAGACAATTTTCCTTTCTATTCCTTTATTTCAGGAAAAGGTGGATCTTGTAAGGAAATAGAAGGTTGCTATACTAGAGTAATGGTAGGAGATGGATTTATTTGATCATCCTTCAAATGTATAGGAACATCTTCCTTTGGAGGAGTCTTTTCTTGATCAAGAAATGTTTCTTTTTCAAGAGGTTCATCCTCTTTATATTTTTGGATGACAAGTGGTGGCAACTTATTTTTCAAAACCCTACCAGATTTAAGTTGAACATCATTTAGACTTGTTGATTTTTATTATTTGGATTTGGGAGTGGTTGAGCAGGTAGTTGATTGGATTTTTGAGGAAATGGAGTGGATGGTAATGAAAGTTGTTGATTTGGTGGTTAGGCTTGGAATTGATGGGGTTGGTTTGGTTGAGGAGAATAATATTGAGGTGGAAACATGAGATAACATTTTTGAAACTGAGGATATTGAGGATTATGCCATAAGAATTCTCCCAACCTCTGCCAACCTTGTCCCAAAGATGGATTTTGAGGTTGAGGAGGCCAAGGTTGCCAAGGCATAGATTCAGTCCAATTATTTTGTGGTTGTGCATAGGATTGGTATTGAGTGTTGAAGTCTTGTGTCATATTTCGTTGTTGATCTTGACATGGTATTTTAGCAACAAAGCAAAGTGATTATGCTTGCCTTGTTCTAGGTTCATCCTGAAAGACAACTTTAAGACAAGGTATTAAGAGATACTCCTCTATATCATGATTTTCAGTACATATGACACAGATTTCTAAACTATCAAGAGGAAATTATCTCAAAGCATGTTTCTTCCTACACTTAGGACAAGAAATAGATAATGCAACATTTTCATCTTTTTGTTTGTTTTGTATTTTAAGAGTATATAGTTGTTCACTAAGATTCCTAAGAATATCTATTTTTAGTTATTAAGCAAATTACTTATTTCAGATCTACTCACTGTTCTAGTTGCATATTTACTAACTATTGACATGAATGTCTCCTGGATTTTTACCAGTTCTGGATACAAAAAACACACATTTCACCAAATGAAAGTTGAAAAATATCTCCTTTTCCCATGAAGTTGAGAAGGTCAATCCACTCATCTCTTATAGATTTTAGAAAAAGAGCTTTTAATGTTTCTTCATCTAGTTCATGCATCTTATCCTTTCTAACATTGTAAGAAAACATTTTAAGTAAGTCTTCAAGACTCTCATCCTCGTTTTGCATCATCTAAAAGACTTCATCCTTAAGTTTGTGGAGCATACAATAATCTTTATATTTTTCTAAGAATGCATTTTTCATTTCTTCCCATGTTCTAAAACTATGTGTCCGTAGTCCCATGAACCATTTAAGTTCTCCATCTTTTAGAGTGGATGTACATACTTTCATTTTTTTAGTATCAAGTAAATAAACATATGATCTACATAATACTTAAAACTCAAAAATATATGTTTATGGATCATCGATTCTCAAACCATGAAAATTAGGAAGGATAGGAGGTGAGATATCCTTCATTGTAAGTGTGGTATATTCATCAAATATAGGAAATCCATAAGGATTTGAATCTCCCCTACCTCCTCTACCACCTCCTCCTTTATTTTCTCCTCTTCCTTTTCCACCTCCAATCTTAGGTTCACTATCTACATTGTGTACTTCTCCTTCCCCTTTCCCTGCCATTCTAGATTCTTCAGAGCCAATATAAGGTTCAATGATAGGATTATCTAGCTCTTCCTCTGGCTCATATACTAATGGTATATCAAAATAAAATTCCCCTTCTTCACTAGGAACCTCTAGCTCTTGTCCTAAGAGTTGTTATCCTGTTGAAGAGAGAAATATTACTCCTTCTATTGGGGATGTTGGTTCTTCAACTACAACCTTAGTGGAAGAAGTTGGTGAATCTCTAGGTTTGGTTTCAGATATATGCACCTCATGAAGTCTATGTCTACCAACTATGGATGGAATTCGAGTATCGGTGGATGGTGTGGCACTACGTGGTATAGCGGAAATGAGTGGTGATGTAGGAATTGAACTCTGTCCTCTACTTCTACTTATAAATCTACCCCTAGAAACCCTTTCTCTATTCATGCATCTTAAATGTTTTTTATCATGCTTTTATCATGCATCTATAAGTTTGAATGTGATATGCAAACCAAATGAAAAATGCAATCCTATATACACTTCCCTGACAATGATGCCAAAATGTTGGGTAATTTAATTGATGTTAAATTACTTAATTAATTGTCAACCAAGGTTCATGTACTTATAAAGTGTATGTGCACAATATATGTTAGGAGTTATATCTTTGGTTTTTAAAAGATGAAATTGATATAAATATGAATAAATGTTAAATTGAATCAAAGTATTGCCACACACATGTTTATTCCATTTAAGGCTACTTCAAAACAAAATGAAATCATAATTTTAATTGTTGGACTAATCTATGAATTCAAAACCACAAATTCTAATTACGAAAAAAGGAAATTTTATCTATACTTGCTAAAACTAAATGCTAATTCTAATTGCAGAAAAGATTTTCTAATCTACTTGCAAATGGAAAATTCTAAGTCTACTTTGTAGAAAAGAAACTTTAATCCTACTTGCAGAAAAGAAGTCCTAATTCTACTTGTGGGGAATAAACCAAAACTAGACTTCTTCAACAAAATATAAATTCGAAATATAACTTAACAAAATTAATAAATATTTCATTCATGAAAATTCTTAGTAGAGTTAACTAAACTACGAAATGAAATTTTTGAATGAAATGAACTATGGAAATAAAATATTTTTGTTTTTTTATGAGTGCTCTATTTCAAAAATTAAACTAGCAATTGGTTAATTAAATGCATCAACAATATATGATGGAAGAAAAATATTTATCAAATAAATTGCAGTAAGCATAATCGAAAGCTAATCTACTCTTATAGCTCTCCAAGGGGGGCCCTTGTTGAGTTCAAGTCTGCAATTAGATCTTAAATCACTTAGCTATCCATTGGTTCAGGAACACAATTTTTATATTAATCATAGAGGTCTTTAACACAAGGAGATTGCAACTATTTAATAATGATAACTACAATCTCTAGCTTTACCTTAGGTATTTTTATACATCCTTATTGAATAACTATTCCAAGAGTTCTAGGTCGAGAGGTAATTTTACTAATCTAACAAATAGGAAGTAAAATTAAGATGAAAGTCGTTCTCCTCATGATTTGATACTGAAAGAGAAAATCATGAGGGATTTGATTGATCACATTGAATTCAAAGGTATCTCAATAATTTCCACGATCGCTTGATCCTGTCATGAACCACCTTCAAAATCTTCTTATCATTGGAATGTCACAACTAGAGTTGACTTCTGGTTTGACTTCCATATATTTCGAACCATGTAACTTTCCATATCACCAAGATAGGTGGATATTCATATGATGGTACCTTTTATTCATCCTTTGGTGTACTAGAACCTGCCTAATCATGGAGATACCTGCAAAATTCATGGTTAGCTATAGAATGGATGAGATTCAGTAGTTGTAGGAATGTTTAAATTAAATTTCACAAAGAAACAACAGATTATAAATCATGGATGAAAAATAACCTTTTAGATATTTGAGCATATCTAGGATGAACTTTAGCTTGAAAATACAACAAAATTATTATGGAAAAGGACGGTA
Organism: Pinus taeda; assembly: GCA_000404065.3. Taxonomy (NCBI): domain Eukaryota; kingdom Viridiplantae; phylum Streptophyta; class Pinopsida; order Pinales; family Pinaceae; genus Pinus; species Pinus taeda. Next base: position 82,122 of record APFE030221701.1, read on the forward strand.
AGGAAGGCAAAAGGTTTGTCAAAAAGAGGACAATTTTAGACTTCAACACTAGAACAAACTCAACTACCTTTTTCTTCAAGTTCGACCAATGGTAGAACTTCTTCAAAACTGTCAAAGTCTTCTGATATCCCAGGTGAACTGAATATGGATTGACATGAAACTCCCTCAAGATAAGATTCTTCAACTCACTACTATCTGACACATAAATCCTATTCTTGAATTTCACGAGGCCATTTGTCGTGAGGTGATACTCCTTAGCATGATCACCCTTCTACAACCTCTACTTCAACTACTGGTACTTATCATCATGCTTCCCTACATGAAAGATCTACTCTTGCAAATCTGTCTCATATGAACTCACAGTTGAAATGTGATTCACCTGCACTCTCCTACTAAGAGCATCTGAAACTTTGTTCTTCATATTAGGCTGGTAAACCAAATACCTCATCCCACTATGATCACTCATAAGAACAAACCTCCCACTAAGAAGATAATGTCTCCATGTCTTCAATGCATGAATGATCGCTACCAAATCAAGATAATGAGTCACATAGTTTTTTTCATGTTCACTCAATTTCCTTTACTCATAGCATATCACCTGTCCTTTTTGCATAAGGACTCCGCCAAGTACTTCCTTGCAAGCATATGTAAAAACCACAAACTCCTTATCGAGATTTGTACTCTTTAATACTGGTGCATTTGTGAGAAAATTCTTCAACTGACCAAACTAGTTGCACATTCCTCAGTCCATTCAAACTTATTTACTTTCTCCTACAAAGATGTGATAGGATAGGAAATCCTTAAGAAGTTCCTAATGAACCTCCTGTAATAAACTTCTAGTTCCATCAATGATTTGAATTCATCCACATTCCTAGGAGTTGGCTACTCCATGATAGATTTAATCGTTTCCAGATCCACTGCTATCCCTTCCTAGGAAACAACACGTCCCAAGTAGTGAATATGAGTTTGGAAGAAACTACATTTGTTGAGCATGGCACACAACTGATCCTTTCTAAAAAATATCAACACTATTGCTAGGTGCTTTGCATGCTCCTCCTCATTCTTAGAATATATCAATATATCATCAATAAACACTATAACAAACTTATCTAGGTAAGGACACAACACACTATTAATAAAACACATGAATGTGTATGGAGCATTAGTAAGATCAAAAGGAACCACCACAAACTCATAATTCCCATACCTAGTAATGTAGTCTTGTAGATGTCATTTTCTTTGATGTGCACCTGATGATATCCTAATCTCAAATCAATTTTTGAGAACATTGTTTCTCCCTTCAACTGATCAAACAAGTCATCTATCCTCAACAATGGATACATTTTCTCGATGGTTACCTTGTTCAATTTCCTGTAACTAATGCACAATCTGAGAGTACCATCCTCCTTCCTCACAAAAAACATTGGTGCACCCCAAGGTGATACACTTGGCCTTATGTATCCATTATCAAGCCTTTCTTAACCTAAAACTTTAATTCCACCAACTCTAGAGTGCTCATCCTATACGGTGCCTTAGATGCTAGCACTACTCGTAGAATCAAGACAATTTCACTTCCCTATGAAGCGATAATTCTATTATCTCTATGGGAAACACATCTTGAAAATGTTGCAAAACTGGATTCTTTTTCATAATTTCATCATCCTCAACATCCTTCCCTTTCTCACTGGAAATTGGCATTGCAAAAAACAAACATCAATTCCTGCGGTTGCACTTTTATTGCATAGCTGTAACCATTATCATTGATGTAGTATTCTTCTTTCCCTACAAAATTCTCATTTCTCCATCATCATCCAGACAATTAATAGCCTTGTCATAGAAATCCACTTTATTCCTGTGAATGAACAACCAATCCATATCCAAAACCATGTGGTATGAATCCAAAGGAAGCACATTTAGATGTGCTAATGTAGGCATACCATTTAGCTCAAATGCACAAGATCTCACGCAATGGTGAAATCTTCTCTTGGTCCCTGTAGCAAACTACACCAACTAAGATTCTGCATGCACTTATTTATTCAAGCCACACTTATCCAACAATTAAGGACTGATATAAATATTGTTAGATCTAGGATCAATTAAAATAGAAACAATTTGATCACAAAGGTTACCTTCCATCTTAATTATATATGTATGATGATCAACCTGCATACTATCCATCGCTACATAAATTTGAGTAGTACTCTGACCAACATCTCCAACTGTTTGTGCCTCCTAAGCATTATAAATGTGAGGCCTGCCACCCTGATGTGATGGACACTCACTCTAGCGATGCTCTCTGCTAAAAGTCCAACACCTCAAAGGTTTCCTTCCATTACCCTTATTTTGCTCCTTAGGATGAGACCCATGTCCTATGTCAACTGCATTGAACTTCTTGTAAGGTGTTATGTTCTCCTTGTCACCTACATCCTGCAGTATTCCTTGTTTCTTAAACCACTTTCGTTTAGTATTATCATGCCCTTTCTAATCCTTCTTAGGCTCAAAATTTCACTTGAATGTTCACAATAATGATTCAACTTTTTGATGGCTTCTTCCAATGACTGGGGCTCATTAAACTCAATATGATCTTTGAATGCTGCTAGAAACCCACTGATGAACCTTTAGATATTTACTTTCTCATCCTTGAAGTAAGGAACATACCTCAATAGATCTAGGAATATACTAGTACACTCTTCATTTGTCATAGAACCCATATTCAACTCATAGAACTCCTTAGCCCAGTCATCGTAGTATCTTTTGGAAAAATAATTCTTCTTGAAGAGCCTCTCAAACTCATCCCAAAGAAGCTCCTCTTCTCTAATTATTCTAACACTCTTCACATCTTCCCACCATATATCTTCTTTCCCTTTGAGATTGAAGGTATCTACCTTGGATTTCATGATCTCTAAATACTCATACAATCTAAAGAACTTCTTCATTCCAAGCAACCATGCTTCTACATCTTTTGATATATTCGTTTCTCCATCAAATGTAGGAGGCTTTGATTTATTCAAATCTTATGGAAAATATTGCTTCTCACTCTTATAAGGATGATAGAGATGATGGTGATCATGTATCTCAGAACCAAAACTAGAATGAAATCCATACACTCTTCATCTGTCATAGAACCCATATTCAACTCATGGAACTCCTTAGCCCAGTCATCATAGTATCTTTTGGAAAAATACTTCTTCTTGAAGAGTCTCTCAAACTCATCCCAAAGAAGCTCCTCTTCTCTAATTCTTCTAACACTCTTCACATCTTCCCACCATATATCTTCTTTCCCTTTGAGATTGAAGGTATCTATCTTGGATTTCATGATCTCTAAATACTCATACAATCTAAAGAACTTCTTCATTCCAAGCAGCCATGCTTCTGCATCTTCTGATATATTCGTTTCTCCATCAAATGTAGGAGGCTTTGATTTATTAAAATCTTATGGAAAATATCACTTCTCACTCTTATAAGGATGATAGCGCTAATGGTGATGATGTATCTCAAAACCAAAACTAGAATACAATCCATAAGTACTACCTATCCTGTTAGGTGTATCCAAAGATATACCATCTATGACTGTGTCATCTCTGTCCAACCTGTGTCCTCTATGAGACCTATTGCCATAAGCCCCATTAGTATTTTCCTCATTTCCATGACTAATCCTCAGCTATACCTGGTTTTGCAAATTTAAAATACTCTAAAGGATGACTGCATTAAATTCTTCTTACTTTTCCTGAGCTTTGGAAAGTCTTTCCTCTGACTCAATTAACCTGTTATTACCTGCCTTGCAAATTCTGATTTTTGCTTTCAAAATTCTTAGCGTATTTGCTATTTCAAGAGAATTCTCTTCTCCATGCTACTCAACTGACTTGTCCCATTCCATTGAATTCTCATCATGCATATAAAGGGAGTCATGTGAACTTTAGTCCACCATTCTGATCTTCATATTTGATCTTCTATTTCTTGCAAACATGTCATGTTAGATAAACCAAATATAGACATAATCAAAATCATATGTTAGTGTATCTTAGGGGAGGCTATCTGCTCTACACAACTAAATTCAAATTAGAAAGATATAATATTCACAAGCATATCAACTCATACATAAATATCATGACCATAACAAGAAGTAACCTACATGCATGCATGAAAATCATGTCTACCACAAGGTCCAGTGTTACAACCTAGCTCTGATACTAATCTGTAACCACCTCCTCCCACATTTACTCGCTTTTACAAGCTCTCCAGGGTAAACATGAGATGAATGTTACTATGATATGACACGACCTCCAAGTTCCAGTTATGGAAGTGGGGTCGACTAACCAATAATTCACAACCATCCATTAGGGACTACAGATCACTTAGGAGCTTACAAACCACCCTAGGTAATCCATCCTTGAGTTGGAACTATTTTTCACTAACTTAACACCCCAACCACACCCTTGACACATTGTGCATGTGGTTATGAGGCTCCAACCGCACACACATGCTTGTCTGCTAGCAGTTATGAACGAAAATCCTAAAATATGTGCTAGCGGTCCCGAGATCTAAGCCACCTTTCCAGGCTAGCCCCCAGACTATGTTGGAAAAAGTAACTATGTTCAATGTTCAATAATGTACTTGAGTCATTATGTAATGTACTTGTCAAAATAATAAATAAAATTATTATTATTATTATTATTATTATTGTGACTTATTAAAGCATGGGTTTCATTCTTGGGTCACCATGTTTTAGGTCAAAGTCCTCATTGAGTACTTATTGGATTTGTTCTAAGTCTATATAATTAATGTACATTTAAGGAGACCCTTTTTGGGCTTTTGAGTCATGTAAAAAGGTTTAGTATTGTGTAAAATATGAATTATGGAACCTCCACACCATGTTGGCCTAAGAGAAGATCAAGTTGGCCTAAGGACCCATTCTACCCATGAGAAGCCTATAAATGGAAGGACTGTGAATTCATTTGGATCATCACTTCTCATCTTCTCATCCACTGGGTAGAAGTGCAAAAATCCTATTGCTGGGGAGAAGTGCGAAGTGAATAGCTAGGAAAGTCTGTTATTGGGAAGATGAAGTGAATGTGAGTTTCGGGGAGCCTAAGGATAAGAGAAAAATTGAAATTTTGTGGTGGTATCACTCTATTTCATGCTTTGCATTGGGAGAACGAAGTCTTCCAAGTTAGACTACTGTTGGAAGTTGCTAACTGCTACATAGTTGAAGTTGCTAGGAAGAGGTCAATCTTTTGGAGGCTGACTTGGTGTGGAGGGAAGGTCTGGACAAGGTCTATGGTGAAGAGCCTCAAAGAATACTGTTGAAAGGAAGAATTACTTTGATTGGGTTTTCCCCTCGAGAGGGATTTTTCCTTGGCATGTTCCTACATCTTGTGTTCATTGTTTTTATGTGCTCCTGCTTTTGGTAGTTGCTTGATGATATAAAGAAAGAAGATATAAATAATTGTAATAATAAGAAACATCACAAGTAATTATCAAGATCGAGAGAATCTTTACTGCCTTTCTGATTTTCCAAAATTATTTCAGAGCTTTTGTGAAGAAGGAAGAAAAAGGTAGATTTATTCATAGGCATTATGTTAGGGAAGGAGTATATTATATTCGAAGAGGATGTCTAACTCTATCAAGGGTGAAAACAAGCTTGAAGGAGCATCTAACTTGAGATCTTGGAAGAATAGGATTGACCTAATCCTCAAGAAGAACGAGGTGCTAGATTTGGTAAAAGGAAATGTAAAGAAGCCTACCGAAGAAGCCAGTGATGTCGATAAAGAAAAATTCATGGATTTAGAATTGGTGGCTATGAATCTGATGGTAGAAGGGATAAAAGAAAATCTTATCCCATTCATATATAACATTGATCATGCTCAGGAGATGTATGAAGCCTTGTCAAAGCTGTTCATTATTAAGAACATTGGTCAAGTAGAAAGTTTGAAGAATGAGCTGAGGACTATGAATATGAATAAAAATATACTATGGAAACCTTCTTGGTGAAGATAGCTAGACTTAGGGATGATCTCTTGGCCATTAATGATATTGTTCTGAAAAAATATAAGTATATCATGTCTTTTCAGTTCTTGGATCATGCATTCATTTAGTTTTGATTATGTTAAATACTAATCACCATTCTCCCTCTATGTCTTGATTAGGGAAAATATCCACAAGAAGGATGATCTATCAAGACAAGGTTAGTCAAGAAACAAAGGTATTCTTTGAATTCATTAATTTAAAATATTACTCATTTGATGATCTATTACTAACCTTTTCATGACTAGCAGTATTGAATCCTAGTGATTCTTCTTTGGGGGATTCATCTCTTGATAAATCTACCCACCCCACTCTTATTTGATTTGGTAGAACCCTAGATAGGTTTTGGAAAACCCTAACCAAAGGGTATTATCTTGTGAATGTCTGAAACCATAACTAATTAGGGATATTGTAAAATTCTAGTTGAAGTCTTTAGAATTTGGTATGATCGGGAAATCCTAACTTGTTAGGATGGAATGATAAGATCTAAAATCCTAGAACCTTTGAAGTTTTGGTAATATAGGGTTTGTTATGTTTCTACGTTGGAACCCTAGCTCATTGGGGTTTGGTGGAATGTGTGTTATACATTAGAACCCTAGCTCATTAGGGTTTGGTGGAATGTGTGAGAAAGACCCATATATTGCCTTAGAATTGTTTTACTTGGTATATGTGTTGTCTAATCAAACCCTAGTACAATCAATATGTTTGTGTGTCTAACTCTTATTTGATATTATTGTGATATTGGGTTTGACTAAGACATGATATGAAATGTATTTTTCATGATGATGAAATGTAAGCATATATATAGATATGTTCTTTTGATTAAAGTCCTAGTTTGGTCTAGGTCAAATGTATTTATGGACATATGATATGCTTATGTATGGTTATGAATTCCTAGATATGTGTGTTGACCTAGTCATTGATGGTCATGAGTTTTTAGGATTTTATGGAAGTCCTTATTTGATATTCTAGGATGATGGTACCTGAAAATCTACGGTGCTGTAGCTAACCCTAATGAACTTAAATTGTATAGTATGTGTAACAATCTAAAATCTGTTTTAGATGATTGTTGTGAAATGAAAAAACTAGGATTTTGCAGTTAGATCCTAGTAGTGACATTTTCTAGTGTGAAATGTAACAATCTAACATCTATGTATGTAACGATTGTTGATTTTGTGTAATTCTAAGGTTTTGCAATTAAAACTTAGTCAAAGTAAAATCTTTGGAAAATGACGATTTGAGATTTGTATAAAGTTTGGTGAATTTTTTAACTCTAGGGTTTTGGAGTTAAACCTTAATTGAATTAGAAACCTCTGATCAATGTTAACTATATGATAATTTGAGATCTGTGAAGAGATTGTTGAAATTGGAATTTTTGGTTGAGTTTGACGATTGCTCAGAAATCTAGGGTTTGCAAACTAACCCTAGTGGTAGTTGTTCATGATAGTGACTGACTGATGGTTGAATGAAAATCTAGGGGTTTGGAACTAGCCCTAGTGGAATTTGACCAAGTTAATGACTAAGATGTGATTGAATTTGATTAATTATTTTGTATGAAATCTAGGATTTGTATGAATCCCTAGTGAGAAGTCTAACATATATGTTTTGAAAGGTTGTTAGATAGTTCAAACATTTTTATGTGTGTGAATGGCTTCTAAGGTTTTCTATTTGTTGTAGTAAGGTATTTCATACCTTTAGAAGACGTATTGAAACCCTAGATGGAATGAATGTTATGAAATAGTCGAGGGTGAATAACAAAGTCCCTACCAAGATGTTGATGAATATATGTTTCTTGTTTGTAATTGAGTTTGGGTATCTGTTATGAATAAATTTGGAATGTTTCCATGATTTTTATATGGATAACATCATGCTTCTATAGATTTGGTTGTACTTTCTATTTAAGATGTGGAGGTACGCAATATTCAACTTGGTGAAGATGCTCAATGTGACAAGCAAGTTGTGATGGTACACAATCTTCAACTTGGTGAAGACGTGATGAGCATTATGAGGATAATGATAACTCTGATGAAATGTTTGGAAGCCACGAAAGATTCTCTGATGTCGAAAAGAAGAAGCTAATCTCCTAGAGGAAGCATGAATAGAAGATATCTCCCTAAGATTAAGAGTGAGTCCAAATAAAGAGGTGCTTCTTGGTTGAGAAGGAGGACATAGCTTGGTATCAATTAAAGAATGAATTTCAGAGGATATGTTGCTACATGTATACTAGGAAATATGATTAAGGAATATTCAGTCAAAGATTTGATTGATAGTCCTACTATGCAAAGTTGAGAAGAAACATCTGTTTTCTATAAGACCTCAAAGGCTTGTGTTTGATTATGTACATGTGAAAGTATATTATTGATTGGGGTTGTGTTTTCACAGGTGAATCTCTTGAAGGATTTGATAGCATGTTGGTTACCAATAAGATTGATTGGGAGAGATTGGTCATTATTGATCTGCTGGATCAAGGGGTGTTGATGCTTTGTGAGTGAAGCATTGCCTAGAGAGACATCTGGTTGACACTTTGTGTTGATGTTTGAGTCCTCAAAGTTGGAAAGGTGGTGTTGATTATTGAGCTCTATTTTGGATACACAACTGGATTTTTGGGTTGATGGTTAGCAAGTAAGGCTAATGGTACCTAGAGGGGCTAAAAGCTTGAGTCAATCTTACTCCCACTTAGATAGATTTCCCTTGTCAAGAATCTAGTCCATGGCATTCTGGTGCCTAAATTGTTGAGTGGGTGGTTGGATAAATTGCCTTGGGTAGGAATCTAGTCCATGGCATTGTGGTGCCTAAATTGATTGACTGGTTGGATAGATTTCCATGGTTAGGAATCTAGTCCATGGCATTGTGGTGCCTAAAAGTTCTTCATTGTTTATATTGTTTGAGATCTTCCATTGTATATGTAGATTATGAATACCTCCCTAGTTAAAAGGGAGTGTTGGAAAAAGTAACTATGTTCGGTATTCAATAATGTACTTGTTAAAAGAATAAATAAAATAAATTTTATCACTATTATTGTGACTTATTAAAGCGTGGGTTTCATTTTTGGGTTGCCATGTTTATGTCAAATTCCACATTCAGGACTTATAGGATTTATTCTGAGTCTATATAATTATTATACATTTAAAGAGACCCTTCTTGGGCTTTTGAATCATGTAAAAATGTTTAGTAATGAGTAGAATATGAATTATGGAACCTCCACACCATGTCAGCCTAAGAGAAGATCAAGTCTACCTAAGGGCCCA
>APFE030221703.1:0-25218 GCA_000404065.3 Pinus taeda
GAGTCTAAGTTAGGCTCTCTCTCTCTATTTGATTTGTATGACAATTGGAATTCATCTTTTTTCTTTTATGTTTCAAAGTTATTTCATTTAGTTTACGCTTATGGATGAATTTTAGTTTAGTCTGGATTAGTACAAGAGAGGACAATCAAGAGCCTAAGTTAGTCTTTCTCTCTTTGAATCTAAACAACAATTAAAGTTCATCCTCTTGTTTGCATTTTAAGTTTCTAGTTTTATGATTTCTCTATGATACTGTAGGGAAGGACAACCAGGATCTCCTTAGTTAGGAGCCTCTTCCCTTGCATATTGTATTGAATCATAAATAATTTCATTAGACATAGAATTAGTCGCCTACTCCTGCACATATAGTGCTGACATCATCAAAAGCTTACGAGTTTCCCTGGTCGATAATTTAATGCAACAATTTAAGCACAATAAATTGCCCAGCACCTATCTCCTCTTGCTCATTACATTTTCTTTTGTTTTTATCACTCGATAAACACTCTAACAATATCTAGCAACAAATCTCTATTTTTAATAGATCTAATAGCAATCTTCTGATTCCTAGCTCTATGCTAACAATCCCTATCTCTGAATCTAAAGTAAGATAATCTCTAACTTATTACAATAATGAACTATAAAAAATTTCTCTAGAGATCCAACCCTCTCAGAAAAAACCGTGTTTGACCCATCAGTCAATGAATTTCAACCTGTTAAGCCACAACATGTGAAGAAGTTTTCACATTGTTGGCTAATCCTGATGCTCCTACATTAGACTCGCGGGGAAGAAAATACTTGTCCTTCAAGCTTTCAGGACTTACTCCATATTTCTTTAGTTCTGCTGCTGTCAATCAGCTAGAATCTTCCACTGGCTTCTCTTTCCCTTTTACTAAATACTGGAAATAAGTCTACCCTCTTGTTTTCTTAGATACTCTTTGATCCAAGATAGCTTCAACTTCATCCTTGAATGCTTTTGGTACCTGTTCCTCCGAGTTCAGATTTGAACTTAATCACCTATAGGTTCTTTCTGCAACTGTGTCTCTGCCTCTCTGAATGGATATAAGTCTGCAACATTAAAAATGGGGGATATGCTAATCCCTTCTGGTAACTCAATCTCATATGCATTGGCTGAAAATTTCCTTTTAATTTTACAAGGTCCTATCTTCTTCATTTTCAGCTTGTTACACGTTTTAGTAGGAAATCTCTCTTTCCTCAAATATGGCATTACTAAATCTCCTACTTGGAACTCCTTTTCTCTTCTTTTTAGATCTTCCCTCTGCTTGTATTTGTTGCTACTTTCCTACAATTTGTCCTTGACTTCTTCCTGCAATCTCTGCATCTATTCTACAAAATCTCAACACTTGTGCTCCTATTTTGCTGCTTTCCCAAATTCCTTAGCTCATATACACCTCTTGGATGCATTCCAAAGACAATTTGAAATGGGCTCATTCCAGTGTTTCGGTTTGGTGTATCATTGTAAGTGAACTCAGCTTGAGCTAATGCCAAATCCCACTATTTTGGATTCTGATATACTAGACTCCTTAATATATTCCCCAAGCTCCAGTTCACTATTTCAGTTTGTCCATCTGTTTGAGGATGGTATGCTGAGCTAAAACTAAGATTAGTTCCCAGTTTCTTTGAAAGCGTCCAAAAATGCCCTACAAACTTGGTATCACAGTCAGATACAATGCTTATAGATAACCCATGTAATCTCACAATCTCTGAAAAGAATAAATTGGTTATGTGTGTTGCATCGCTAGTTTTCCTACATGCTATGAAATGTGCCATTTTAGAAAACCTATCTATTACAACATAAATAGAATCATTTCCCCTCTGGGTTTTTGGCAATCCCAGAACAAAGTCCATGTTGAATACATCCCATGGTCATTCTAGTATTGGCAATGGCTGATATGGTCCTTCATTATGACTCCTTACTTTGGCATACTAACGTACCATGCATTTCTCAACAAACTTTTTAATATCACTTTGCATTTTCGGCCAATAATAAAAAGCATTCACCTGAGCGAAGGTTTTATCTTGTCCAAAATGACTAGATAACCCTCCACTATGTTTTTCCTTGATTACGTTTTCCCTCATGGAAAATTTGGGAATACATAACTTATTGTTTTAAAATAATAGGCCTCCTTGAATGAGGTAGTCCATCCACTAACTTCTGTTATGGCTCACTAGATTCTGAACTGTTGTGTAGATATCTCTAAAATCTTCATCATCCTTGTATATTTCTATCATGTCCTTAAAACCTAAAACACCCACTTTGAACTCTTGTATAATAAAACTTACCTTGCTCAATGCATTTTCTACATTATTAGACTTACCACTCTTATTCTTTATTACAAAAGTAAAACTTTGTAGAAATTCCACCCACTTGGCATGCTTCTGATTCAACTTCGGCTGGTTATTAATAAATTGTAAGGCATGGTGGTATGAATATAAAATTAATTCTTTTGGCAGCAAGTAGTGTCTCCACTTTTTCAAAGCCTGCACAATAGCATAAAACTCCTTGTCATAAGAATAATATTTCTTCTTTGCATCATTCAGTTTCTCACTGAAATATGCTATTGGCCTTTTCTCTTCACTTAGAACTGCACCAACGTCTACCCCACTTGCATCTATTTCTACTTGAAATACTTTCTCAAAATTAGGAAATGCTAAAATTGGCTCCTCTGTTATCTTCTTCTTCAGAAAATTAAAGTTTCTTTCTGCTGCTTCTGTCCATCGAAATGGCTGACTGATCTCCTCAGTTGTCTCAAGGATTGGTGCACAAACTTGAATAAAACCTCTTATAAACTTTCTGTAAAAACTTGCAAGTCCATGGAAGCTTCTTACCTCAAACATACTTCTGGGTGTTGGCCAGTTCCAAATTTCTTGAACCTTCTCCAGATCCATCTTCAAGCCTTCTTTAGAAACTAAAAATCCCAAGTACACCAACTGTTCCTTCATGAAACTACACTTCTTTAAATTTATTAGTAGTTTCTCTTTCTGCAGAGTTCTCAAGACTAACTTAAGATGTTCTAAATGCTCCTCTTTACTTTTGCTAAAATTAGAATATCATCAAGGTAAAATATGACATATTTACCTGCATACTCCTTCAAGACTCCGTTCATTAGCCTCATGAACATGTTGGGTGCATTAGTGAGCCCAAAAGGCATTACTAACCACTCATACAGTCCACTATTTTTTTAAGGTAGTTTTCCATTCATTGCCTTCCTGAATCCTTATCTGATGATACCCACTATTCAAATATATCTTAGTAAAGTATTTGGATCCACTTAAACAGTCCATTAAATCTTCCATGCGTGGAAATGGAAATCTGTACCTTATCGTGATCTTGTTGATAGCTCTGGAATCTATGCACATGTGCCATTCTCCTCCTTTCTTCAGACTGATTACTGTCGGTACAACACATAGTCTCAGACTTTCTCTAATTAGCCCCTTCTCCATCAGCTCTTGTACTTTCCTTACAACCTCTGCATTTTCCTGAGCAGTTAGCCTATAAGCAACTTTATTTGCTAAGCTTTCCCCTTGTATTAAATTGATGTGATGGATAATACTTCTAATAAGTGGTAAGGTATCCAGTAATTCATCCACAATGATATCAGCAAATTCATCCAATAAAACTTTAACTCTTTCAGGAAGATCATCCAAATTTGTGGAGGTTAAGATTACCTTTGGCATTCCCACGATAGTAAAATGCATCTCCTCACTTTTCACTACCTCCTGTAGCAATTCTTTCTCGCTTATCAACATAATGCTATTCCAAGCATTCCTTCATCAGCATCATCCTTCAATGGCAACAACGTGTGCTTCATTCCATCTTTCTCTATGGTATAGGTGTTTCTTCTCCCCAATAATATATGACATGCGTCCATGGGCATTTCATCACATAAAATCATATCTTTATATGTACCTATTTGCATCTCAACATTGCATTATTCTGTCACAATGACTTGATGGCCCTTCTGCAACCAAGACACTATGTAGGGTGCAGGATGTATTGTCTTCGCTAAAACAATCTTATCCACCATCTCTGTGGACACAATATTTTCAGTGCTTCCACTCTCTATGATTACCTTACAGCACTTGCCTTTTGATTTAATGGTGATTCTGAAGAAGTTTTTCCTCTGCACAGGTTCTCTAGTCTCCTTTGCTCTAAGCAAAGTTCTTCTTAATAATTGTGATTCACCTTCTTCAAGGGATTCTTCTTTCTCCACAATTCAAGGTGGGATCACCGACATATGACCTTCGGCAGGAACGTGTGCTGGAGCCAAAGGGTTTGACACCATACAAACATCACTAGAACAGAGCTCAGAGAATCTAGACTCTACCTCCTACAATGGAGGAAGAAAGCATGAACGATGGTGTAAATCTTCCCAAGGTCGATATATACCCATAATTGCTTCAAGAATTGCTTCTTCCGATTGTAAAACTAAATCTAAGCAGTCCAAAGCAGAGGTAGAATCAAGGGTCCAAGTGGGGGCCACATCGCCATCTAACTCCTCTTCCGAAAAAGGAGTAGAATGGTCATCTGCAGAGTTCACGATAGACTGATATCTAAGCTCAGCTACAGATATAGGAAATGCCATTCCATTCTCTTTTCCTTCAACTAATGTGGTCATAGGTGAAGGCAAGGTCTAGGGGTCTGAAAAATAACGAGTTCGAAAGAACCCATCTCGAGAAAACTCCTTAGATGATGAAATGGCATTGATTTTAGCGATAGGAGAGGGAAACTCAAAAGTACCCATCAACGAGGAATACATCCCTACTCCTAGATTCTCAGTAGGCGGATGAGGGTTATCCACTAAAGGAACAGTAGAGTTGGAAGTTGCTTGAGGATCAACTAGACAATAATCTAATTGATCCACCTTTACGATTTTCCCCTCATGAGGAAAGCAAATGACATGAAACAGAGTCGAAACAACGGCGTCCATTTCGTATACCCAGTTCCTTCCTAGGAGGAGATTATAATCTAGGTTAGCATCTACGGATTCTACTTCAATATTAACGACCTTCCCCCCAACACATATAGGAAAGGCCGGGATAATCCCATCCGGCTTATGAGAATGGCCATCGAAATGCAGTCAAGACGGTAGGTGAAGGAACGGCTGAAGGCGATCCAATAGCCTTCCAACATGACATCGACATGACGCACGTTGAAGCCCCTTCATCAATAATGATTCGAAAAATGTTAATTTTCCAGTATGTAAACTTTATTTGAAAAGCCATGTGATGAGGGAGTCGCTTTTTGACATTTAACATGTCGAAAGTGAGCACTAAAGAATTAGTTGGATCTACTACCCCAATTGCGGAAAGTAAAGCACTTCTCTGAGCCGGAAACGACTGGAGAACCTCTAAATCGGACATGGCGCATGGACTCTGAGCCAGATCCTCCACAATGGAGTAATTCTGGGCGGCCCTAGCATTAGGATTAATCGTCGCGCGTTTAGCGGAACCTTTCGGTATCCGTGGTGTAGTCTCGACAGGGGGTCGCTCGATATGAAGGTCAGTACTTCCGGGAACAGCCTTATCCTTGGAAGTTTCGGCTTCACCATAATCACGTGACCGAGTAGCGACATGGACGTTAGAACCCATCATGAAAACATTCGATGATTTTTCCCCTTCCTGGTTGCCCCTGCGGAGGCCCCAGTGTTTGAACTCACGCCAGCAAGAAGTTGATGCCCTTGGGGAAAAGGGTTGGTTAACACGGCTTGGGAACTAGAAGTCCCTTGCTGCCCTAACAAGCGCTGAGCATCTTCAATCTTGGGGCAAAGATGAGTTAAATGGTCTCCACCGCACAACTTGCATGGAAACTTAACTTTCTTTTTCGACTCATTTCTACCTCCACCAGCATTATTGCCGGATTTGTTTGCATCAGGCTTCCCATCCTGGTTCTTTTCCTTACCTCGTCCTTTCTTTTTCCCATTGGAATTTTGACTTCCTTTGCGATTATCAGATTGGACGACATTAATTGAAGAAGTTTGGGAAGCGGAAGGGTTAGATGATGTGACTTGGTTGTTAGAAGCAGTTTATAAAGACAACTACTGCAATTGATTCAATAAGTTCACCATATTTGTGTCTACTGACCCAACAATACCATCCGCGTGGGGACCTGGCTTCGGCCTAGCTACGTCAACCTTAGATCCAGGAGCATCTGGCAAGTACTTTTGTAGGATCCCAGACTGAGAGTAGATCAGTTCTAATTGTTGGGCCCTAAAAATGGCTTTCTCCTCGGAATAGACCCTAGACATGGAGAAATCCTTGGATATCTCAGGTATCAAAGACTTCAAGAACCACTCGAGACGGTACTCCGGAGGGATTTCGGCTTTAAT
This sequence comes from Pinus taeda, assembly GCA_000404065.3. Taxonomy (NCBI): domain Eukaryota; kingdom Viridiplantae; phylum Streptophyta; class Pinopsida; order Pinales; family Pinaceae; genus Pinus; species Pinus taeda. The sequence goes on from APFE030221703.1 coordinate 6,345, forward strand.
GAGCCTCTTTCTTCGTCTCCATTCCTGAATTTGATCGGAAATGTGAGTTGCCCTATCCTAACGAAAAGTAGCCAGTAGTTCGGTTCTAGCATCATACCGGACGGGCAACTGAAAATGGTTCAAGAAAATGTTAGCTAAGTCGGCGAATGATGTAAAGCTGCCCCCAGGCAACTCTATATACCACTTAGCCGTGTTTCCAATCAAGGTGCATTCAAATAATCTCAACCTAACCGAGTCGTCGATCAGGGAGTTCGGTGAGCACCATAAGTGGAACGTGGTTACGTGGTTGCCCGGATCCTCACCATTCTTCCCTTCTAATTTTGGAATATCTGAAGGGAGTTTAGTTGGGACCGGAGGCCAGGCCGAATTATACTTGATTGGGTCGTTAGTTAACTTAGTGAGGTCTGGCAAGTTTAACGTTGCCAGAAACGGAAGTCTAGGCGGAGCTTGGGGATTCCACCCTGACTGGGCAGAACTCCCGAAGCTGTGAAAAGATTGGCCTGGATTTTGGAAGGCACCAGGCTGCTCGAAGTAACCAGTAGAACCCGTTGATCCAAAAGGCAGGCCTTGTGACCCAGCAAAACTTGGAGTTTGACCAACTCCGGCCGTATATCCACCATACCCAGCAAAGTTTCCTCCTAAATTATTGTAAGGAGTTGACAACCCCTGATATGGATTCCAAGCCGAAGCTAGGGGAGGAATACTTTGGAACGAACTAACCGTGGTATACGGCCTATTCCCATATTGGCCGAAGAATGGATTCCCAATTCTGGCACTACTAAGCCCAGGGTTATTCCAACCTTGGAAAGGATTACTGCTTTTTCCTACCGAAGAAAAAGGCATAGATCCTATCATAGGGTTGGAATGTGGTATATGACCACTTCCAAACGGAAAACCTTGGAACGAAGCCGACCCACTCATCATGGAGGTGGCAGCCCCGAATGGAGCTAAAGGAATGCCCTGTGAATGGGTGCCAAATGCGAATTACCCAGAACTAAAAGCATTTGTTTGGGAATTTCCACTCGTAGACGGAATGGAGGTAGACCCAACAAAGGACGTGCTAGCAAAAGATCCGAATAAAGAGACAGAGGGGATGGAAATAGTTCCACCCCCTTGTACAGATATAGGAGTTTGTACAGTCGTAGCACTTGTAGAAGCCATGCTTCTAGTAGTGTTCATCGAAGGTAAGCGTGTAGAGTAACCTGGACTTGACGGTCTATGCGTCGGAGTCCCAATGTATTGCAATACGTGTGGATGACTGGATGGTAGGGGAGAATTCGCAGCCGCTAACAACTCTGAAAGTTCTTCTACCTCAATATTATCCTCCGCGTGTAAGCGAACATGAGAAATAACTGGAGTGTTCCTTTCTTGTTACACGGAAGTACCAGGCCTTGCTTCAATACTATTGCTCCCGAGGGGAGGATCAATCCCTGATGCGTCAATTGCAGTGGGACGAAACCCACCGGTATTATTACCTTTGCACCTTCTCGGAGAAGGCTTTAAAATCGGTGGTGAGAGACCACGAAGTCTTCGAGACCGTCGAGGAGATCGGTCAGCCACCTTGAATTCTTTGTTTAAAATCTAGCTAAAGACTCAAAAATTTTCAAGCTAGGCCAACTAAGAGCACAGAGCACCCACTATAAAGTCCCTAAAGATACAGCCAGTCAAACAACTTCCAAGTCTTTTCGCTCTGGGTGATTAGGACCAGACACCAAAATACGAGAAAGTGGAAAATAAAGGGCCTTCCGAATATAGTCTGGGATGATGAGGGCCCAGGCCTATCAGCGAAGGTATCAGAGGAAGTTACGTTGACCTCCTAACAACATTCTGCGCCGATGCAAGCCCCCAAGCTTCGCAAGGGTGGCCTCCAGTAGTGTTGTTGAGAGTGATACAACGTCGACCTCAGGTGCCATGGGATTCCCCTCCGCAGCCACCTATGTAGTTCCCTAGGAGTGGCAACTATGGATACCAACTCGTCGCAGAATCCAGACGGAACAATCGTGAGGTAAGTTTGCACAAGTAGGAAAGGGGGTATCTCTCTTACCTGTCTTCACAGACCCTCGTGCTTAACTCCGAGATCCGGAGCTTTCCTGGTATTCCTAATGCTATTGGATTTTCTCTCGTTAATCAGACTCCTATGTTTTGACGTTTAATATGGCCTTGGAGAGTTAACTCTCCACTCGCCTAATCCAAGGCCCTAAAATCTTAAAACTTGTTTGTGTATTTAACTTAAAAGAAAAAATTTCTAGTTGATTTTAGTTAGCGCTTGATTTTAAGCGCTGTTCTTTAAGTCAAAGGATGATGGAAGTGGAACTAGTGGTGTTTTTTCGACACAAAAGAAATTAATAAAACCTAACTATATGCATGTGCACTTTGTCATTGTTTTTCGATGAAGAGTAATTTCTACAGGGTTCGAAAGGAAACTTATAATGAAACAAACTTTTCTTTTCTTTTCTTTTCATTCACACTTCACACTCAAAAGTTAACAAAACTATTTTATGCCTAAAGAGATGCAAATCTATCCTAATGCAAAACTAAATGCTTGATGCAAGATTGAAAACTACTCTAAAAACAAGAAATGAAAGTTGCTTTATTTATCAAATTTTCTTTTGCCACTTACAATATTTAGATGGAATATGAGATGCTACAATTCATTTCGTCTAAATACTAAAAGAAAAACTCAAGATAACATAAAGCACTTTCACTCACCAAAAGGAAACTAAATGAAAAGCAAGTTCAAGAAAGCAAAACAAAAACTTTTCAAGAAGTTCTCTTCAAAGTAGCAACAAGAAAGTCTTTTTGAAAATGCTCTCAACAAAAACTGACACTTTGCGATTGAAACAACAAGCAAGAAACACTTTTTGCAAGTTGACACCTTACAAAGAATGAAAACTCAACAAAAATAAATATGTTTAAAAGGGCTTTTTAACAATCGAAAGCAGCAAGGAAAGCTTTGGTAACAAAGACCAAAAAAAGATCAAAAAGACAATTTCAAGAAAGTATCAAATGAAAACTTTGATGAAACAAAGAAGTAGATGGTCATAAAAAGCAATTTCGTTAAGCAAACAAAAAGTCACCAAAAAGCAAAGTTTAACACAAAGATTGATAGCAATCTTTCTGCTCTGATAACTCAGAGAAGCCAAGATTCCAATCAAGAAATCTTGCGTGCTTTTAGAAAAAAGATGATGACGCTTGCAAACACAAAACAAGACCAAAACTCCTTATAATTAGAGAGAAATCGGAGTAAGGACGCTTGTTGTAACACAGACAACTGACACTGACAAAAATCACTGTTTCAAACTGACTGAAAACACCAGAAAAACTTCAGAGACATAAAAATTTATAAATCCTAAAAGTTGCAAGATATACGCGACTGTACTTAGTGCAGACTGCATGTATACGCGACTGTTCCTGAGGAAACCTGCATATATGCGAGTTTACTTCAGACAAAAAGCATTTATACGCTTTTGTAACTAAATAAAACAGTGTATAAAGAAAAATAAAAAACAAAATGAAGAAACTGGCAAAACTCAGAAGTCAAGAACAGACCAGACAGTAACAATAAACCAGCAAGCAACTGAGCCCTGATAGGCTTGAAAAACACCCAAACTAGGAACAACAAGAGTGTTGTCCCCAGTGGAGTCGCCAATTCTGTTGAGGGATTTTATCCCCTAGGGCTTTTGGGTGGAACCCTAGCAGACTGAAAATTGTCTAAACAAAGAAACATGCATACACACAGCCATTATGCTAGTAAAAGCTAATTCTAAAGTAAGAAGGGCGTACCTCAGGTCCTACGTTCGAGTAGTTCCTCAAGGGTCCAAACCCTTCTTCACATCCCTTTCGCTCCTTTGCCCTACAAAACCAACAATTCCAAAGAATGCAACAGTATATGGACAAAGATTTATACAAAAAACATCTTTATGTTATACAAGAAGGAAGTTAGTTATGAACTTTTAAACATCCATTCATACATGGAATTCAAACATGAACATCATAAACATAAAGAAGAAGCATATCGGGAATCAAGACGTGTTTCTTTATTATAGACAAATAGAAAGTACAAAAAGATTAATATCACCTGAGCAACCTTTGTAGGCTCCAAGCATAGCCTCCTTCCGGATCCGTCCCGCCTCAAGCCTCTATCATATCTCCTTTCAAGACTCACTCCATGATGCCATAACTAAGGGATGAACATCAAATCACAAGGAAACAAGGGTTTCCTGTACAAATGGGGGAAGTGCAGAAGGCACAAGGGTCTTCAGACCTGGTCAGGGGAAAACCTTCGTATAATAACCTTTCTCTCTCTTCTCTCCTCTCCTACGCCTTCCCTTTGATGCCTTTTTATACCAATCCCAAAGTAGTTTTTTAGTTAGGAATTGGTTGGGAACAGTTGAGGCCACGGGCACTAACAGGTGATCAGCAGGTAAAACCCGCGATCTCTGCCCGAAAAGGAGTTTTATATTTTTTTAAGTGTTTTCATACATATACGTGGGTTGGGTATATATGGACACGTGTATACACGCGTTTAACTCAAGGCAATGTCGCGTACAGGGAATAAAACATTGTTTTTTAGATTTTGGACTAGGTCTGGAAGGAGGGGTTGTCCTAGGCCATGAGTGCAGCATCACAAACCATAATAGTGAGATTTGGAGCTATAACAGTGACGGCCTATTAACCCAACACCCTATATTCCTCAACCATGCAATTCTTAGTTTCTTTCTCTCAAAATCCTTACCTAGTGCCTGATCATAGTGAACATCTTCCATGATCACGAAAAGGTAGAATACGTGTTTTTCGAAGTAACATTGGCTTGTCTTGAGTGGATTTCCTTTAGATGTATTATCATCTCCACATGGAAGGGTGATGCTAAATGGAGGTTATCAAAAATTTACTTGAAATAACAATTTACGTAGGCTTCAAAATTGAGTTAGGCAAAAAACATTGGAGGGTCATTGTCACAATGGAAACACCACTTCAAGGCAACACCACTTTAGTTGCAAATATGTCTTTCTTGATCAACCACTCAGGAATATTAAGATGCTTGGCATCCCAATATTGCATCAAATCTATAGCTTTTCCTGCAACCTTGAGAAACTTTAGGATCTCTTGATATTTCTTTTGGATTTTTACCAAGGGTTTCATCACATTGTGCAAGAGAGTCATCTCATTGTATAGTTGCTTCATGGTTTCTTCCATTGGCTTCAATTATTCAAATATGGCTATCCATAGCTTTTCTATGTTAATATTGGTAGAATACAAATATTGTTTCTTTTTGGAAGGATGATCAACCTCTTGTTTTGCAACAAATAGATCTTTTCAAAATTGCACATTCTCACTAAATGATTTCTTAGGGATTCTTCCTAGTATCAGATATTATCACTTTCCTTGCGGCTATGGAGACTAGTTGGAGAGGATCATTGGGAAAGTACCTCTACCTTTCTTCTACAATCCTCTTCTTTAGTTAGTTAAAGGTAAATCTAGATACATCCATAACCCTATCATTAGGTGGATGAACAATTCCCATTTTTCTAGATGGGAGATGGTCACTAGTGAGAGGAGGTTATGGCTAAGTGATGGGTTCATCTGCAATTGGTTCAATCCCATCCTCCTCCTCTAGCTCTACTTCCATTTCATGGTCCATCCTTTCTTCCTCCACTTTTTGTGAGGCTTCTTCCTCTTTTTAATTCTTAATTTCCTCTTATTACAACCTCTTTTGCTATTCCTATTCTTCTTTTATTTTCGTTTCTTCCTTTGTTTTCTTCTACTGTAAGAATTCCTCTTGGTGTTTTATTTGTGTCCCCTTTGCTCTTCTCAAGTCATATTGAAGATTCTTTTCTTATTCTTCTTTTTCTAAGCGCTCTTCCTCTCTTTTGTGTTTTTCTTCTTGTTTCTTCTCCTTTTCTAACCTTTTCTCCTCCTCCTCCCTTTATTTGCTTTGTTTCTCTTCCTCAATTGCACCCTTGTACATTGGATCAACCTTGAACTTCCTGTTTCTTTTTGCCACTAGATCATGCTTTAGCCTATTTCTAGAAGATACAATGTCCACCTTGGAAATTACTTCTTCTTGAATCTCCTACATATGTACATATGGTATCTGATTAACATAGGAGGTTCCTACCTCATTTCCTAGTTGACTCTTTCTTAATTTATTGTACCATTTCTTGACCTTCTCGTCTTCTGGAATGGTTGGTCACGTAAACTGTGTCTTAGATGCATGAAAACTTTTCTAGGATCATATCTATGAAAGCCCATTGTTACAAAGTGAAGATTCTTGATTTATTTAATTTAAGCTTCGGTTTCCTTAAGGCTCCTAAGGTCATAAAGTCCAATATATAAAGGAAAAGAGGGCCAAGAAGCATTTTTTTCTTCTATGGATATGTGTAGAAAAACCATTGTTTGATTGATAGGAATTCTCTTATAGGACCACCTTATTGGTCACATACCTTGACATAAGGTGAGGGGAAATCTGACACTGCACTCTGATGTATGTGCCCTGTGGTGAAGAGAACCAATCTACAGTTTGATAGAGTGCCTCCTTCATGTGATCTGTCATGCAGGGAGGTTATATATCAAAGATCATATTATACAGTACTACAAAGAAGTGCTCAGCCAGTTTCACATAAACTCCTCTGAAACTATATTATGACAACAGTCTGCAATGGAAGTAGATAGGAAACTTATCTTGAGGGGTCCAGTTCCATTTCATCCCTATTTACTCATAACAAGTTCAGATTCCATCCAAAAATTAAGAAGACATATAGAATTTTGGTGCTTTTTTGGCTTGTAAGACTATCTTGGCCTGGTGTATACTAAGTTGTAGTTCATGAGAGAGGGTGTCAGTCGAGTTGAAGACTTTACCTCCAGAAACAACTAGGTAGATAAATCCAACTCTTCTCAAATTATTCTGCATTCTTCCATCCATGTGATTTGAAGCACATCACCATGAAATATTGGTAAACCTTTCTCAAATATCTATTCCTATAAATTTCACTTGATTTCAGGCGAAACATTGTAGGCTCTTCCCACCATGATTGAGGACTTCCTTGGCATTAAATTTTCCCAAGTCACATAGAAATATGTATTTAAATATTCATTGGGAGTTACCATATTATAGTAGGAATGTACATGATGTAGATGGAACGTGGCAATCGCATTCCCACTTTCACTGTTGAGAACCAGATTCTTGTTATCCATGTGTAGCAAGATCTATTTTATAGCTTATGGACAAGGTAACACTACGAATCTAAAATCCACTCTGCATATTATGGCCCTTTTGATATTTATATACACTTCTCTTTCTTCCAAGTTTTCTAGGAATTGCTTCTGCATGAAAGCATATTTGATATCCTAACATGAGTCTTTCAAGGATTTATCAATAAAACATTGTGTGTCTGATAAGATGGGAATAACTAGCTTACTGTATTCCACTACCTCCTTAGTACTATTCTCTGAAATTTACTTTTATATAGATTTTCAAGTGTAGGAGGCATTGTCTCAACAGATGATGTTAAAGGGATGTATCATGTATTTGTATCTGATACCTTCAAGTGAAAATTTACTAACGAAGAACCATAATTAGTTTCTATAAATCCCCTAACTATAAAATGAAAATTATTTAGAAGACAATGTTGATGGAAATATCTTAGAAAGTTGGGAGCACATGCATATCAAAAGTGAGACACAGTGGCTTAACTAGCCACTGGAAATGAACACTATGCCAAGGAAATGAAGAGGGCACATGTCAATATCACAGTCAATAGACAAGGCTAAACTGATGCTTAGAACTACACCATGCGCTCTGGTGAGAGAGAGAGGCTTCTTGGGCATAGGCCATAGTTGGAGTGATCAAGGAGGGATCACACTATTTCTTAGAAGTGCGCAGTGTGTCATGGAAGCTAAAGGTGGGCACAAGGCATAGTTGCGGTGGGAAGAGATGCCTGAATGTGGCTTAGAAATGTGTTATGTTCTCTCTAATGGAGCCTTTTCTATTGGGCACAACTTGAAATCATAAATGGTGCCTATTTTCCAAAAGTGTTCTCTGCTTAAAGAAAAGCTAAAAACTACTAAGTGAAGGCCAACAACAAGTCAAGAACACAATAAAAGTGAGAGAGAAGGGTTGCAAGTGTTTATAATTCTTGTCGCAATCATGACTAGAAGGTGAAAGGTCATGGAATGCGAAGATCCAGTAGAAATAACACTTAGGAGCAACAATAGATATAAAAAGCATTTCATATGCAAAAATATATCAAAATGATGCTAACAAGAAAAAATGTGTAACTAAAAAATACAAAGCAAACAAAAGTGACACGTTGCAAAACTTACCAAGAATCGATGCACTTGTGACCAAAAATGAAGAAGAGCTCCTTGCGATGAGAAAATGCAGTCAGCCTAGAATGAATAATGAGTTTGGCTGCTTATAAAGAGAAACAACATTCAAAACAAGATAATGCATGCTCGCCTCGTATCACTTGACGAGTGATTTAGTTAAGCTAAGTGGAGAGGGTCCCTATTCTCTAGGAGTGCACTCTGCATATAAGCAAGGAAGGGCGCATGTGTGAGAAATAGAAGGGCACACTAACTAGAAACAAAAAGTGTGCAACTGCTATGAATAGGGAGTGCACACTCATTGTGGGACAAAAGTGCACCCAACTATGAGAGAGAAGTGTGACCAACTATGAGAGAGAAGTGTTCTCAAGCTCAAGATGGTGTAGTTTCTCTAACAGTGCATGTGTTGTCACTAGATTTAAAAAGTATGAGCTATCTAAGAGAAAAAGTTGTGCTTTCCTGCTTTCATGTGGTAAGCATGTCAAGTGAAGAAAGTTAATACTAAGGCAAAAAAATCTAGTGGTTTTCCAATTTGTAGAAAGACGACACATGGACTTCCAAATATAAAGAGATGACACTTAGGAAAATTTGACCTAGGAGGAAGAACAAAACTTAGTGATGTTGAAATGATAGTTTTCACTTAGGAAACATGATCACTTAGGAAACATGAACAAATAACTAGACAACACAAGACACCTTGAAACGATACCTCATGAAACATATGTAACCTCCAAAATTGAACAAGGAAAAATTTTGGAGGGTCGTTGTCGCAGCGACAATACCTTATTCTTGTGGTTTCTACATAACTCCATGACTTACCTTCAGGGGATCTTTATATAAGGTTTTAATACAAAGCCCCAAAATATATAAAGCATGTACATTAACCAAACATGTTATTCCATAAACACTAAGATAAAAGAGAATGTTATTGACACAAACTACTATTAAATCCCCAAATCTCCCATTGTGAAGCATTCCAAACAAATTAAACCCCATATTTTATTTGAAAAAATTAGAATATTAGTTAGAGCACAACATTACTCCTCAAAGTTATGAAGGGGGTAGCGGAAATTAAAAATAACTCTAACAATATCAATCTTGAAGATGGATATAAATTTAACTAACAATAGACATGCATTATTAATCATCTCTATAGCCATATAGAACCATCATAATTCCTACATTTTTTGCATCATGTTTCTAAATGTTTCCCATGTATCTTCCTTTTGAAACTCTTTTGTGGCATCCTCCTCAACTTTCTTCACTTTTTTGGGGTTTCTTTTTCTTGTTTAGTAGCACCACTTACTAATGTTCATACTTTTTCCTTTTCCATTTCTTCACTTACTTATTCTTCATGTATATTTTAATCTTCTTCTTCTACCCAAATTTTTAAATATTTTACCTTTGTCCCTTTTAATTTTATGTCTTAACAAAATGTACTCTTTAGATTAAATAATTCCACATAGTTCTTTTCTAGACCTAAAAATTTTCATTGAGTTTCTCCATTAAATTCTTCATAAACTCATTATTAAACTCATTATTAGTACTTTATATAAACTATCATCTCCCACCACCACCATTTTTTTTTACACATATCCCTTTCATAATCTTATTGTAGCTCACTTTCTCTTCTTTTAAATTTTGTACCTATCTTCATCTTACCATTTTCCACTTTTACTTCTCCCTCCATCCTTTAATATTATTTTTATATGCTTCTATTTAAGTAATGAAGTTTTGAAAGGGTTAAAAGGTGAATATATGTTAAAGGAAAGTCATTCATGAGCCACTATTCTCTGATATAAGAACACACCTTCGATCTTTATTTTCTCAATATACATTTTCTCATGTTTACATGGAAAGGGAAAAGTGCTTGGAATCTAATTAAACACTCCAAAAATATCCTCGATAGGTAAGAAGGCACTTAGGAAATCAATAAATCCCTTAAGAGACTAATTACTTATTACTTTCATAAGTGATGGAGTTAACATTCTCTTAGTTTTTAGTGATGATTTAACTAATATTTCACCTCAAATATGGTTTTAGAATTTTCTTTTGAATGGTGCATGGTCAGGTTTCTTTTATCATCAGAAAGTTGTCATGAAATGCATGAAATATTTGCTATTATCTTAGATCTATCTTAACTCTATATCTATCAAGCACTAAGAGAGATCAATTGTCCTTTCACTCTAAAATAGGTTTGCACCTCAAGATATTTGGTCCATCTTAAAGAGTTGGTAGTCAAAATTAATATGATCCAAGTTGGTTTTATTATTTATTATAATTAATTATAATTATAATTTAATTATTTTAATTTTTTTTTATAAATGTTGGTGGAATCAGTAACATGATAGTTTTGGGTGTCACTGGTTGATACCCATCAACTACTACTATAAACCTCCTGCAGGTGTTTCAGGTGTTGATAGGCATCAACTAATGCTATAACCTCCATGTAGAATTGCATTGCCCCAACCACAACACACAAGCTAGACAAGGATTGAACCAACCACACAAATGCCTTAGTAATGCAATAGGTCGGTCCGTTGGGCTTATAATTATAATTATCAATTTTATATTTTATATTTTATTTTATTTTATTTATTTTAAATTTTATGTAATTTGACCATGTCAAAATGCATGTTTTCTTGATAATTATCATTATTATTTATTTATTTATGTATTTTTATCCAAGCAATTACTTTTAACTTTTTATTTTTTTTAATTGAGCCCACATGTAAACATTTACACCACTACAACATATCCCCAAAAGCTTTTTACTTTTAGATTTAAATTTAAAAATATGTTATAAAATAAATATTTATAAATTTTGATTTTGAAATAGTTATGGTTTTTGAGCAAGTGATGTTGATAAGCCATGGTATTAATGCATGGTATTGTAACAAATCCTATCTACAAGTTAATAATATATATGGCAAAATTGAGGGTAAAAATCCATACTTAAGAATCTTGATATATTGTATGTTTATTGTAAGTATTAAGTTTTGATTTAAAAAATGTTATAAAATTAAATTAAAATAAAATATTTATTAAGAAAATTATTTTGAAATGAGCAATGGTTTTTGGGTATGCGTTATTGAGGGATCAAATCTCTTTTCACTCTAGAAGATGTCTACATCTCAAGGGATTTGATGTCGCAAGTTAAGATGGATCTAGATTGATTTTATTATTAATTATAATTATAATTATTAATTATAAATTAATTAATTTTAATTTAAGTGGTCTAAAAGCTTATCCTAAAAATTTGAAATGTGATTATTGAAGAGATTGGTAAAAATAAAATTATTATATATTACTTTTGGAATATGATTATTAAATTTTAATTTAATTATAAATAATTAATAGATAGATGGTTTTATGGACATGTAGCATTGATAAGTTATGGTATTGATCAATGGTATTGTAAGAGTGGGCCTAATGGTTAAGAACATGTGTTTCCTCCTAAGAGGTCACAGGTTCAAAACAAGAGGGGGGTAGAGTATGTATGCCTTCGTAGACTTCACAGTCAAATCCTTGCGCAGAGGTTCTTGAAAAACCAAGCTGACACTCCACTTTTGTAAATTAAACATCTTAAGACTCAATTTTTTTTTAAATATCGTACCAATTTTAATTAAAATTACATAAAAAAAACTACCTTAAAGAAAGAAATTAAATTATACTTTTAATGTGATAATATACTACAACTAATATAATTAATAACTAAATTTTAAAAAAAAAAATATTACCTAAAAACAAAACTTAATAAATATCATGAAAAACATTAAAACAAATATGAATATAAGATCACATATTCAAACTCCCTATTACTTAGGGGCATTGGCATGGGCATGGGTATGTCACCTAAAATTATACTAAAAACACTTAGAATCGATGTCAAAGTGCTAGCATACTAAGGTGTACCATTTATCTCACGTTATAATAATAATAACAATTGGAATCGGTGTAAAATTAATAAAAACCAATCCAATTATCAATTACTATGGATATTACTTTAAAATACATATATATATTAAGTATCAACAATGTGAAAATACCCGGAATCCAGGTCACACTTCAAAAATTATTTCACCAAACAGATAAAGCTAGATTACTTTTGTAATTTATGCCGTAAAGAGCGGGCAGACCGTTATATCAGGAGATCGTTTTCTTTTATATAACTCGAGTGGGAGGGCTGGATCCTGAAAGTGGAACGCCCTTAGGATAGCTGTGGAGGGTCTGAGATTTATTTTTTTCGCGGAGAGCTGTGAAGGGTATGAGATTTATTTTTTCGGTGGAGAGCTGTGAAAGGCCTGAGATTTTTTTTTTGTCGCTGGAGAAAGAAATATTTTAGCAATGGAAGCAGAAATATGGCAAAGGCTCCCAGAGGTGTTGTTGCATATGATTTTAGCGAAGCTTCCCATTAGGGTTCTGGGCAAAATGAGGGCGGTGTGTAAACAGTGGAAAGATCTACTGTCTTCTCGGGATGCCTTCGAAGGGTTTGTTCCAAAATGGTCGCTTTGTTCTACCCCGGGGTTTCTGATTCAGATCCATTGGGATTCCAAAGATGACGTGGAATTTTGGGTTATAGAAGGATGCAGTACTGGTTCACACATTTACAAAGTGCCTTTGCTCAATTGCATCGTTCTGGATAGTTGCAAGAGCATCGTGTGTTGTCATGAACGAGGGGATCGGTTGGCTCTTTCCATAGGAATTCCTGGTACCAAGAATTGGAGACACCTACCTCGTCCTCCTATACCTGGCTACCACTTCAATGGGATGGTTTTCGACTCTTCCACAAGGCGTTGCCCTCTCGTTCTAGGCTATTCTTTGTTAAACCACCAATTGCAACAAGGTCGAGGTGTTAATAGAAGAATGATGCAGATGTGTATTTATGATTCAGAATCCAACGCGTGGACTCAACATTCCACCATGGTCCCAGATCATATCTGTCCTTTTGATAAGGGTATTTTTTGTCAAGGAAAATTTTACTGGGCGGCCTTTAATATTGCAGCCTTTAATATTGCTGACGGAATCTGGACAGAAATCCCACTGCCCCAGGGATGGGGCATCATTGAAAATTTTGCTGAATATGATGGCCATTTCATGCTAGTTGATCGACATGATGCTGAGTTTGTTCGCATGTGGAAGTTGAATGAAGCGGGAGAATTTGAAATATGGTGTGATTTTGGAACTCCCGTATTTCCTTTGGCCGTGACCGTGAACAACAGTGGTTTTATTCTCGCAGTTGATAGCACATTAGATATGTGCATAGTCAACTCCGCTAGCAATTCGATTGTCCAAGAAATGGAATTACCAGGACATCGCACATCTCAAACACCAATTCGAGGGGTTGCATCAGCTTTCGAATCTACCAACCTGTGGTGGCCTTAGGCATTATTTATTTTTTCTCATAATTTTTTTGGATGATGACAATTACCTCGTTGAATTATAGCTATTAAGTTGAATTATAGCTAGTTATTAAGTTGAATTATAGTTAGCTATTAAGGTTTATGGTAAAATAGAGAATAATGGATAGTGGAATTCAATTAGAGAGGTTCATTTTCTGTGGTCTACCACCACAAAGGATAATGGGCACATAGTCTTATTGTTAAATGAATATGGATTGGATAGGAATAGTGATTCAGTCATGAATTTTTATAGTGATAAGAATAGTAATTGATTTGGATTGCAAAGGATAATCTGCACATACTCTTACTCTTAAATAAATTTGGATTAGATAGTTATTGTTAAACAACTTTGCATTGGATAAGGATAGTGAATTCTTATAGTGATAACAATATTGATAGATTTGGATTGGATAGGAATAATGATTCAGTCATGATTGGTAATTGAGATTCATTATTTATATTGAACTTCAGCTTTCAATTCTTATAGTGATAACAGTATTGATGGATTTGGATTGGATAGGAATAATATTCTTATAGTGATAACAATATTGATGGATTTGGATTGGATAGGAATAATGATTGAGTCATGAATTCTTTGATAACTGAGATTTCATTATTTATATTGAACTTCAGCTTTGAATTCTTATAGTGATAACAATATTGATTGATTTGGATTGGATAGGAATAATGATTGAGTCATGAATTCTTTGGTAAGTGAGATTTCATTATTTATATTGAACTTCAGCTTTGAATTCTTATAGTGATAACAATATTGATTGATTTGGATTGGATGAGAATAATGATTGAGTCATGAATTCTTTGGTAAGTGAGATTTCATTATTTATATTGAACTTCGGCTTTGAATTCTTATGGTGATAACAATATTGATTGACTTGGATTGGATGAGAATAATGACTGAGTCATGAATTCTTTGGTAAGTGAGATTTCATTATTTATATTGTAATTCAGCATTGAATTCTTATAGTGATAACAATATTTATTCATTTGGATTGGATAGGAATAATAATTAAGTTGTGAATTCTTTGGTAAGTGAGGTTTCATTATTTATATTGAACTTTAGCTTTGAATTCTTATAGTGATAACAATCTTGATTGGTTTGGATAGGATAGGAATAATGATTGAATCATGAATTCTTTGGTAAGTGAGATTTCATTATTTATATTGAACTTCAGCTTTGAATTCTTATAGCGATAACAATATTGATTCATTTGGATTGGATAGGAATATTGATTGAGCCTTGAATTCTTTGGTAAGTGAGATTTCATTATTTATATTGAACTTCAGTTTTGAATTATTATAATGATAACAATATTGATTGATTTGGAAGAATTATTATAATGATAACAATATTGATTGATTTGGATTGGATAGAGCTGTGAATTCTTTGGTAAGTGAGATTTCAATATTTATATTGAACTTCAGCTTTGAATTCTTATACTGATAACAATATTGATTGATTTGGATTGGATAGGAATAATGATTGAGTCATAAATTCTTTGGTAAGTGAGATTTCATTATTTATATTGAACATCAGCTTTAAATTCTTATAATGATAACAATATTGATTAATTTGGATTGGATAGGAATAATGATTGAGTCATGAATTATTTGGTAAGTGCGATTTCATTATTTATATTAAACTTTAGCTTTGAGGTTTTTTTATTCATATTGTTAGATTTTATGACAATTTTCTCACTCTGCAATATTAATAAATTTGAAGCATTTTGGATTTAGTTAAGACTATAGTTTTCAACCTTTTAGAAAAATCCTTTTTTTTTTTTAATGCTTTGGACTCTTGTTGGGTGCAGCTGTAGACTCTGGCTTAGATTGTCTTGCTCGATCATTCAGACAGTTAGGATTGGCAAATTGCAAATTGGGATTGCAGATATTTTGACATTTTGAAAATTTGGCTTAATTTTTTTAGAAAGGCTGAAAGAAAAAAATAAATTTCCCATATAAACAATAACACTAACTAAAAATTTTATATTAATTACTCAAAACTTGATTGCATAAACAATTTTTCATAACTTCTATTATTTTAATATAAAAAAAGCCTTATTTTTAATTCTCCAAACTTTTAATATATCTTTCTTGAGCCTTTTGCCAACATGAAAATATATTCACCTTTTCAAAAAACTTTAAATTAAATAATATATTAATTTTATAAGATGAATAATTCCCATTTATAATTTAATTTTTACATAATCCAATTTTTTCGTCCTAAAATCTAATAGGAATAGAATTATGAATTCAAAATAAAATTCGATAACCATAGTTACAACATTACTGGAACTAAGTTTTTTTTACTTTGCAAATGCTCTCCAAAACACCAATGGGTGACATGTCACCCATCACTCTGATCACTTTTCTCTGGGAAATGATGTCACACCAGAAAATAATTTGGAGACCAGACCATGCATTCAGTCAAAAACAGTAAAAATTGCTTACATATTCACAGATGACTTGCATCATTAAGCAAGCGGGTTGAGGAATGATTAAAACCAGTAACCATATCAATGGTTTTAGGTATCAATGAAGTTGTTAACTGTACTTGTTGATTTTGTTAATGTTATTGTTTTTGGTGAATGTATAAATTTGGTGAAAGAAAGATACAGTCAAAATGTCAAAGCAATGCAATTACTACCTTCTATTTTTTAACTAGCTTGTGCACCTCAAACTAGCTTCCATGTGCTCTCATGCTATATATATGACCCTTTATATAGGGTGGTGGCTCTTCAAGAAGACCCAGATCCTATTCTCAAGCCATGACCTAGATCCCATTCTCAAGCCAAGTCTGGTGCTGAAATAGACCATTGTGTCACTCCATAAGTTTAAGAAGAAATTTAACAATTGAAATCTTTAACCATGACTAACCCATAAGGATATTTAGTATTTGAAATTCAAGTTGAATTATTTTATTGGGTCCTTGACCCTGGCCACATCAAGGAACATAAGAGCCAATATATTAACTCTATCACCTTTCACTAGCAAATGAAAAATGGGTTGGGGCTAAAAAACAAGATTATAGCCTCCCTCAATGAAATCCAAAAGGTTTAATGCCACCAACACTTTTTTGGTTAACCTAGATTCATGTCTCACCCATGGAAGGATATCTTCATAATGGTTCCATCTCTAGCCCATGAGCATAGGTTTCAACCCCAAGAACTTCTCAAGTCAAATGATACATGCACAGGTATTTTTGTTTTATGTTTTTTCAATATGAAACTTTTTATTTTATTTTCATAGATAAGCCAAAATTATGGAGGATTAGATCCACCCACCAGATTATATATATAAATTTTGACTATGTATTCAGACAAATCTCTAGGTGTAAGAAAGCTTAGACAATATCTTCAATTTTTAATATTTTAATGGACAAAAAAATTGGTAAGATGCCTCCACTATTGCTCGTTTGGTTTCCCTTGCTACAAGCCATGATAGTGAGAAGGCTAATTGTTGAGATTTATATGTCAATTTTATTATATAATAGAAGGTAATTAATTAACAAACAAAAATATCGAAATAAAGTTATAATTTAGTTGATTTTTATTATTTTTTAACTTTAGCAATATAAGATGTATCATGAAGTGTTTTGATGCTTATCATGGATTGGTGTCTATCCATGTTTACCATCCATTTAATTTATAGGGTTGATCTAGTTATAAATGTGAGTATGTGTCTAAAGATATCATATAAATAATATAATGATGTTTAATTTTTCTAGGTTCAACAAAATTTTGTTACATAATATTTCTGGTATTGCAATTTTAAATTAGTTTAGTTGTTTTAATGTAGAAATGGATTATGTTAAAAGAATACTCATTTACAATATATATTGTCTTCTCAAAATCTTAAAGCTTCACAACATCATGCAATTTACATTATCTTATAAAACAAATTGCACTAGAACAAATTTCTTCTAACCAACACATGTTTGGAAGTTGAATGCATTTATTAACTGTGTACATTAGAAGAAATTTTCAGTCTAAAAGTGCCCATTAAATTTTTGTGTAATTCCATGTCATAATACATAAGCCAATCAAAATCCTTTAAATTTAAAAGGAAATACATGCAAATATTTTGGAGGGAAAAGAAAAAAATTGTTTTTTTTTTTGTAATTGTATTTTTGGCTTACCTCCTTATAGGTTTACTCAAATTTCAAGTGTAGAGGCCACAATTTTTTCAAATATTGTTATTTATAATTTTTTCTTACAAGCAGACTTTTAGGCTTAAATTTCCTCTAATGCATTGAGAATGTCAAGTTTTAACAACACAATTGACTAGAGTTGAGTTTGTTACTTGAGACATCGTTCAAAAGTGGAAGAAATATAACATTCTATATGGGAATGGGTGAAATTCTCACAATTAAACGATAGTGAATAGTGAGAAAGTAAAGGCTACAAGAAACCAATTAAGAGAGTGAGGGCCAGGAAACAATAGTGTCGTAGTAAGGGACAAGGATGACACAAAGAATAGTCAAGAGAGTCTAATGCCAAAAGGTGCAAACATATGCACACCTAAAGTGGATAACACTCCAAGGTATGAAATAATTTCATCTAAATCGGTGAATATATTCAATACATGTAGAATCACATAATCATAGGAATTTTAAGGGCATATGGCCCAGCAAGAGGGCCCTAATCTAGTGGAAGAACACCAAATGAAAAATGAAATGGCATGTAGATATGGAATTAGGCTCAAAATGGTTCTTCATTACTATATCTATAAATTTGAAGATAGATAAAAAGTCTTTGAGAATGGTTAGAGTTGGCCAAATTGACATGTTTTTCATAGGTACGCAATATTTTTTTATTTTCGACTTTCCATTCTTTCTTATTACATTTCCATCCATATTGATTGATTTTGGTCAAGGTACAAATATCCTTCTACGTGTCATTTTAATTCTTATTTTTATGCACTTTTTGGGAAATTATTTCATTTATGTACGAACAATGGCATATAGGACACAAGACTACACAGGTATTACTCAATGTTGGTGTCTCAATAGTGGTTGTAGTTAAGAAATCTAAGGAAACTAGAATAGGGTGATTTCCTTTTACCTTGATAATTGCTTGTAGTATTCTTTTACTTTTCATTATTTTATTTTTTTTATTTTTTTGGTAGGT